>CAUYON010052149.1:0-10922 GCA_963573935.1 Arctocebus calabarensis
TGATCAAGGAAATGCCATGAAGGATATCTGTAACAGTATGATCAAAATATTTCTGAATGTATATGAATCGTGCCCTGTGATTGCACCAATGTACATAATTATGATTCAATAAAATTATTAAAAAAAAAATTAAAAAAAAATGCATTAAACGCCTTCTATATGCCAGACACTGTGGTAAAAGAGAAGCCATCTTGTTTAAATGCCATCTCTCCTATACAGACAGTCATATTCTAAAGTGGAGCATGGTCAAATAAACAGAAAGTACGATACAGTAAGTACCAGAATCGATGTGTGTGGCTGTGGTAGCACCAAAGCAAGCAATCTTGCTCATGGGGGGAAACGGTGGAAAGCTCAACAGAGGAGGTGAGAGGAACCTGGAGCCCTCAGGAAGGAGCAGAGTGTTGGCAGGCAAAATTTGGGAAAGAGGAAAGTAAGAAGGGGAGAGGAGAAGGGTCAAAGTTACTATGTGCAATATGCAAAGGTATAGAGAACAGAGAAAAAACACAACTTACATGGGAGCTAAATGTTCTCAGGAGGATGGAACACAGTTGTAGAGTTGGGAAATGGCCAGAGATAAAGCTGGAGAGCTGGTTTGGAATCATGGTATGAATGAACTGATAAGCCATGGGAGGGTGGGAAAGATCTTAAACTATGACCTATTGTTATGTAGGGCTTTGTATGTCAAAATGTCTATCCTAACTGAAATGTAATCTACTGGAAAAGAACAAAACTTACCAAGAATAGCATACCATGCAGTAAATTCTAGGAGAAATTATGGAGACTTGGAGCACAGGCAGTAGCCACTGAGACAGAGAGAAAGGTTCAGATTGGAGAGCAAGGAAAGATGTGAAATTTATTCAAGTAGCTATGAGAGTGGAACAGGTGGGGGAGTACGACCGACTGCCTGATTTACAGAGTTATCATATGCATACAGGTTCGTTAGCTTAAGGAAAATGAGAAATTTACTCTTAAGGAAATGAGAAATGCTTGGGACTTGCTGAGCATGACGGGCCTGTGTTTATCATATGTCGTATGGCCAAAGAATGTTGAATAGGAAAATGACTGAAATACTGGATATACAAACAGACCAGATATTGTGACATAAGTCTGACTCACAACCTCTACTGCAACCAGTTCAGGAAGCCAACCCCCAACTGCCACAGCAACCAGTCCAGAATGGCCAGGATCTGCTCAGCACCTGCCAGCTCCCTTAGTTATTGCCCCCACTTCAAATTTAGGACCCCCCAGAGAAACCATGTTTGCTCCACGAACCAATGCCATAAGGTGCCCCATTCTTGTCAACCCCTCCCTCAGATCTCCCATGCCACTAAGTTCTGATCAGAGCTTTCTCTCAGTCCTTCCTATTCTGCTGCTTGTCCTTGACTCTGCCAAATGTAAGTGAGGGTGGCTGATTCCCTGGCTTTAGTAAGTTGTGAATTAATAGCTTCTGTCTGCTCTCATCTGAGGGCTTTTTATTTACTTGCACATTTACTGGAGAACATATCAAAATGCAGTAGTTACTGACTGTGCCCCACTGTTCATCCAGAGCAATAGCCATGGGGGGCCTTGTGCTCATGTTCTCATTATAGTCCCAATCCTCATGCCTACCTCTCTCAAAAGCATAACTTCATCAAGGATGACTGGGTCTTCCATGGCCACACTGAGGAACAGCTAACTTAAACAAAGTTGTTCATTTGAGAAGTGTCTCTTAAAAACAAAAGAAGATAATATATATGGCCCAATGGGCAGTATTTAGGGGTTGGTAAGGAGAGTACTCCAAAGTTCTGACCCCTCAAATTTCTCTAATAAACCCCCCTCTTGATCCTCTTGTTGACTCCCTATATATACATTTTCTTTTTCTTTTTTTTCACATTTATTTATTTATTTATTTATTAAATAATAGCTGTGTACATTAGTGAAATCATGGGTTACAATGTGCTGGCTTCGTACACAATCTGAAATATTTTCATACAACTGTTCGACATAACCTTCATGGGATTTTCTTGGTTATTGTAAGAAAACACTTGTATTCTGCTTTTAGTAAGTTTCACCCATACCCTTCTAAGATGTACCATAAAGTTTTATTTTTTTTTGGACCAGGGCCGGGTTTCAACCTGCCACCTCCAATATATGGGGCGGCGCCCTACTCCTTTGAGCCACAGGCACCACCCTTTTTTTCTTTTCTTTTCTTTCTTTCTTTTTTTTTTTTTTTTAGACAAGAGTTTTATTTTCTCACCTTCAGTAAGATGCTGTGATGTCAAAGCTCATAACAACCTCAAACACTTGGGCTCAAGAGATCCACTTGCCTCAGCCTCCCTAGTAGCTGGGACTACAGGTGCCTGCCACAATGCTCAGCTATTTTTAGACACAGGATCTCACTCTAGCTCAGGGCGGTCTTGAACTCCTGAACTTAGGCAATCTACCTGCTTGGCCTCCCAGAGTTCTGGGATTACAGACATGAGCCACTGTGCCCAGCCTTCCTCTGCCTTTTCCATTATGTTTCCTCTCTCCACTGTACCCTTATCAGCACCTCCCACTCCTCTTCACTTTTCCTAGAACCCTACATTCCCCAAAGTACTCTTGCAGGATTCCTAAATGCCATTTGCTTCTAAAGGGCTTTCTCTTCCATGGGATAAGTATTGAAGCAACTATAGAATTTCCACCTTGGACCTCAGCTGAATTATGAACAATAATTAAGGCTTTTGTTTCATCCCTACCTGAGTCACACTCCTCACTCCCTGGAAATACTGAAAGAGAATACGCAGGCTGTATTTTGCCAGAAAAGCGTCCAGGGAAAAAGATCACAGTGGACCTCTTTGTGTCTGAGAACTGCTCAAGGAAGAAGGACCATGCAGGGTGGGGTAAGGAGAAGTAATTCATTGTCCAGGAGACGGTACAGTGGGGAGAGGAGTAAACAATCCTCTTGTGCTGGGACTACTCAAGAGAAAATGTTTCTCTGGCCTGGAAATGTGAGTTATAGAGAAAGCAAAGGGTCAGGGCTTCCCGGTCCTAAGTGAAGGGATGCTCATCCCTCTCTGGGCCCAGCAGTCCGTCTAGAAGGAGGGACCTGAGAAAGAGACACTTGTGGGACTAAATAGCTGAGCCTTAGACTAGCCCTGGATGAGGAAAACACAATTACAACACAATGGAAAAAAAACAAGATTGCAATTTTGACTCAAGCTGTCTGCAGGGGTTGGAATGGCACCTCCTGGGAAACTGTATGCATCAGGGAGAAGTAACCAGCCACCCTGGCAGACAGAGCTCTCCACCTTCAATGCCACCTTCAATGCCAACTTCAGAATGTTGAACTTGCCTGGATAAGTTGAGGGAGAGCAAACAGGACCTTTATTTATTTAGCGGGTAGTTCATCTCTTTGTTTAACAAGCACAATAAAGCATTAATATTAGTAAATACTTTCAAATGCTTTATACATATGAACCCAATTCATTCTTCACCATTATATGCAGCAGTGGTAATTTTTTAACCCATTTTTAGATGGGTAAAGTGAGGGCAAGACAGGTGCAATGCCTAAAGTCAGACAGCTCCTAAGTGATAAAGTCAAGATGCAATCCCATTTTGTCCTTATTTCACGCTCTCACCCACTGGCAGTTTTCACTATTATTTGTTGGGAAAATGAAAGCCTTGTCAGAAATCATCTTCTAATTCTACAGAGAATTTCAGCTATACTTCACTTAATCCTTACAACAGCTCTGTGAGATGAGAATTTTTATCTTCAGTTTATGGATGAGCAAACAGGCTCAGTGGCTCATCCAAGGTCATACTGGTAGAAGAGGAAAGTTCAAATTAAAATATAGCCTTCCTGGTGCCCACCAGGGTTCCTTGTGCTATACCACTTTGTCAGGCCCTAGAAAGGTTGGGGGGAGAGTAAGTGAGGTTGCAAAATAGACAATCTTTAAAAAAATTAAAAAGAACGGTCCTGATTCAGACCTGCCGGACTCACTGACTGCACATCTGCTCTCCCAACACAGCACAATCAGTCCTCAAAGTGGAATATGAGTCAATCTCTCCATTACTGAGGCTTTCTCAAAGATCTCTCATGGGATCTGTACGAATTTGATGAATTCAAGTTGCAATCTAGCCCATTATAAGAACTCTAAAGTAATTAGACACAGAACCAGAAATGCACATAGCCATCCTCTTGGAAAGTGGAGATGGGTACATCATCCAGTTAAGTATCTTCAGTTACTCATCACTACGTTATCTGTAACTTCAGAACATCGACGAAACAAGAACTACACAACCTCATAGTTCTCCAGTGATATAGAAATTGGGAGCCTGTCAAGAATGACCAATTTTGATGATAATACGTAAAAATTAGTTCAAATATTTGAAACAAGTCTGGTAAAACTAAAGAAAAATTCCCTTACATTTATAGAATTTCTTACAAAGCTACTATCTTGATAATATTTAATAATACATGTATCACATTCAGGAATAAACATTTCCACATTTTTTTCTTATTTTTGTCCAACATAGATGACTCAATGTTTTCACTACCAAAATAATCTGTTCAAGCTTATCCTAAGCTGGGTTTTTCATGTTATAATATCTTATTCCTGCTCCCTCTGCTGTTTCCCAATCTGTTGCCAATGCCAAAAGAAGAATTTGTGGAAGGGATGAATTTGATCATTCTTTGAATTAGCCAAATCATTATGAATTGAAAAATCATTATATCATGGATATATAATCTATGTAAAGAATAATATTTCTACTTCAGAAACTGAATTATAAGCTAATAAAGAACATACCCTTATGAAAGCTAATTAACCTGAAATTCTAACTGAATAGTAAAAACAGATAAGTAGAGGTTTCTCAATAGATAAGGAAAATGCATGCTTTGGGTTGGACATATACAAAATGGCAGCAACACCGAGAAAATCAACTTAGGCAAAATATAGACTTTTCTGAAAGGAGAATAATGAGTTCATGAAAACAAAGAAAGGAGGCAGCTTTCTTTGTTCAATGCAAAATAAACCAATTCTAGACTCAAACTCTGGATTCTACCTCTTCGCTCTCTCTCAGTGCACAGTCTCCATTAACCACTTTCAGCAGAATGTGAAAGAATGTGCTCTACTCCTGAAGGTCTTGATGGAAAATGACCACTACAATCTGCCCCCAAGTGTACCTTTTCTCTGTTTCAAAGTATAGTCACACTGAGCTCAAATCTCTAATCCCAAAGCTATCATCACCTCTGCATTATGCAGTAAGATGGTGCCTTCTTCAAGTCAATGTAGGTAGGGGAAGAACTCTTTCCTCCAATGGCAAGGCAGAATGTGAGCCATATAAAATGAGCATCTACCTGTTCTTCAAACATTGAAAAGAGAAAAGATCTTACAGCAAATCTAGTAAGCAAATCCTATTAAAACAAGGAAAAAATAATTAATACTCTAAACCACAGTACACATATTAGGAAAACTATTCAAAAACAATCTCTGAAAACATAAAAACACTGTCTATTGGAGAATTGTAGACTCAGTAAAAATGAATAGGAGAAATAACTATCCAAATAAAAAAATAAAATATCCTATATTACATTCTTTAAAGCCTTCCTCTACCTTTTCCCATGCTCCCAATCCAGTCAACTCCCTTTCCCATCTATAAAAGTCTCTTCCTAAAAAAGCCATATGCAAATATGCTTTGAGAAAAATTGCAAGGGCACAGTGTTCCCTGACTCTCCACTAATGTGAAATTCTAATGTAATAGGGAATCACTACTTTCACAGAAATCCTATGAAATCATTTATAATATGTAAATGGGCTATCAAAGGTACTATAATGTATGCAGAAATAATGTATACAACACTTCAAGCAAAGTTTAGGATTTCATTTTCCTGGAATAAAAAGATAATATTCAAAATATGTAATATCGGCTATAATCTGCCATTCCAGAGAAAAAGAAACTGAATTTAATCTCTAACAAAAAAACCTCAAAGCAACTTATGCCAAAAACAGTATTTATTATTAGAAAACTTCAACTCTCAGGTCTACAATGTAAAATGTAATAAAGAAGCCATTTGATACCATAATACTTGCAAGGACATAGTAGAGGGAGATGGAAATAGTATAAACCTAATAATATGCACAAAGTTCCATAAGAAAAACACATTCTTATGTCAACATGACAGTTAAAATTCAAGGTTGAAGGTACATCCCTGTAATAATGTGGTGTTAGTCATCCACAAAATATTTGCCTCAAAACAACTAGAATTGTATTTTTTAAGAAAAAGTATGAAAAACACATTTCAAAAAGTTGTACAAGAGATAAACTTTAGTAACATGACTGACAATATTCTGTAACTAAACCTAAGAAAATATTCAATTTAAAAATTGGAGGAAAAAAAATGAACATGAGTCTTGAGCTTTGATGCAAATAATATCAACAATGTTAAGAGCTTTTTGGTGTTAACTAAAGATTCAAGTGGATTTTAGAGTTCAAGAAATTGTCTAGGAAATTTAATCTCGCCAAAAGAAATTACATTTCCAACATCTAACTAGTAAAAACATTTTTACTAGAACTCTTATTTTCCATAGAATTATGAGAATATGATCAGAAAATCTTCCCAGACTCAATCTGTAAAATGAAATCAGTGAAACATGGGGTAATCAAGGGGTTTGGGGTCAACAGAAGCGGGGATTTGGGCACAAGGGGTGAAGAGGCTTGACAAAGTCTGTGTCAGGGGACTGAGAAAGTCTGGGAAGAGTAAAGTAAACTTCTGGTCCATATATATTATCATAAAACAGGAAGAAGTAGATAATCACTGCTTACCCAACATTAGCACTGATTAGGGAGGGCATGGAGAAGGTCAGATAGAACATCTCCACCTTTGTTTTTGCAAAACCACAGACCTTGAGCACAACCCCTGCCTCTAGCATCAAGAGACCTTGGGAATGTAAAGAATCTTTACCATAGGATTATTGCCATAACTCACATGGTACACATTCTCTCTTGGAGGTCAGTTTTCTAGTCTCCTGCAACCACACAACTTGTATGCCATTCTCGTGATTGTTCAGATCTCTCAAGCAGGAAGGGAGTTCTATGCTAAAGATCAGGGCTCAATTTCCCCTACAGGGTAAATAATTCTTTGGGCCTTCAAAATAAGGAAATGAATACAGTGTTACATTTTCAAAATAGAAGATTATCACCGTATCATAGATGAGCATTCCCACTTTTATTAAATTTGAGCTTTATTATTTGTCCCCTCTTACCTGAAGGGGGAAATATTAGGAGAGGTATTTGTTCTTTTGACTGATGCAAAACAGATGCCTAGAACAGTGATTGACATGCAGTAGAGATCCAATAGGTATTTGCCAAAGTGATTAGTATCCTACAAGTTTTAGGTCAACTTCATTCTTACTCAATGAAGTGTATATGTATAATATCATTTACATTTCCCTCTACACATGCCCTCTTTTAAAGTTTTCAGTATTCTTTCAACAGAAGTAAATAGAAAAATATAACTCATGAGCATTCTAGTGATCTGCTAAATTGCTACTATCTGGGATTGCTACTTTTTTTGTTTGTTTGTTTTCAGACAGAGTTACTCTATAGCCCTGGGTAGAGTGCTGTGGCATCAGAGTTCATAGTAATTTCAACTCTTGGGCTCAATCCCTTTGTCTCAGCCTCCCAAGGAGCTGGAACTATAGGCACTTGCTACTACGCCCAGTCAGTTTTTCTTTCTTTAGTACACTGGGTCTTGAAATCCTGAGCTCAGGTGATCCACCTGCCTCAGCCTCCCAGTTCACTAGGATTACAGGTATGAGCCACCACACCTGGCCTTGTGATTGTTATAGCTGTTAAGAATATATTGGTAAATCTTACTGAGAGCTACAGCATAGACAACAGGACTTAGCTGTTCATACTCCCAAAGAGTAAGCCATAAACCCATGCCTTTCTCTGCACTCAAATAAAGCATAATGGTGCCTGAATATTCACACACTAAATTAAAAATAAACACTCATTAAAAGACATAGTAATATGGAAATAGTTCATTCTAAAATAATCAAAATATGTATCTCAAACCAACAGCTAACATCATAATTCTTTGAAGTCAATAAAAAACAAAATCAAGGATTCCCATAATTATAAGGATTAATTGACATGATTTAGGACAGACTAGCCAATGAAGTTTGATGAGAGAAAAAAATTAGAGCATAAAGGAAAAAGTAAATATTGTTATTTGTAGGGAATCCATCTCTGTACCTATTTTGCCTTCTCTTAAGCTTATTATGTTTCTTTATATTATGTTTATCCTCACTAGATCTAAGCCCCAGATGAAAAGCAATATTTATTTGTCTGTGTCTCATACTGTTTTATGCTCAGAGCTATAACAATGCCTAACTCTTAAGTGTTTAGTAAAATTTTGGCAAATAAATGAATAAATATATTACTCTAACTAGAAAATCCAAAATCCTCAATAAAATTTAAAGACATAACATAATTCAGCAGGATGAATTTTTATGAACTAAATATATAGACCTCAACAGCTACATATCCGTCAATGACATACAAATGTCACTGTCTCTATATATTTGAGGCCGTGCTATCCAAAATCAAATTTTGTTCACAATTTTTCTACTCTTGACCGGAATAGGGGAAGTAATAATTAAAAGTAACTTCTACACTAAAGATTACAATATATATACTGCATTTACTTTAAATTATATATATATAATATGTTTAATATTTACTAGCTTCTTTATGTAAAATATTTGCTTCCCATCTAGTCAAGGTTTTAAGAGTAGAGATTTTATTATAATTTATAATAGATATCTAGTGCTAAGCATAGAAGCTGGTATCATATTAAGGCATTGTTGTCCCACACACATCTGCTTATATCTATTCATACACATGAGTAATTTTATTTTAAGAGAGAGGAAGGAGAAAGGAAGGACCAGTGGAGAAGGGGAATGTAATGATATCATGATGCCTGTTACCAATCTGATCTCTTCAAACAACTGTGAACTCATGTGGTCAGGGATGATAGAAATATTTCTTTTGTGAGACTCTGTGCACCAGCAGGGCTGCTGTGGGGGGCCTGGTGACACATGCAAAACAGTGTACCCATGAATGAAAATTTAGTCTACTTTCCTACCTAAAGATGAAAACTATTTCTAGAATGCTATCAATTTTTCAAATAACACAAGTCAAATTGTACCAAAATAATTGAAAAATGCAAAAATAGTTATATTGATATTGTTTTACTTGCACATGACAAAAATCTAAATTGAACTAGCTTTAATATTTAAGAAAAAGGATTTTTTTTTACTTGTATAGCTGAAGAGCAGGAAAGTACACAGCCCTCATGAACAACTGGATCTGGGATGTTGAATTCCACCAGGGATTTTTTTTCCCCTAGCTTTCGCAGACATTTATCTATATGTGATGATTTCTTCTTTCTCTTTGTAAATCTGTGTTTCCACTTAGAAAAAACAGAACTGCCGATGTATCCCAAGTGTCACATCTGTATTAGTTTAAAGGGCTATCATAACAATGTACCACAAACCAGATGGCTTAAAAAAAAAGAAAAGAAAGAATGAATGAATGAATGAAATTACCTGTCTTATCATTCTGGAGGCTACCAGTCTGAGATCAAGGTGTTGACAGGGCCAAGCTCCCTCTGAAGACACTGGGGAAGGATCTCTTCCTAGCCTCTCTCTGAACGTCTCATAGTTCCTTGGCTGGTGGCAGCGTAACTCCAGTCTTCACGTAATAGGGCATGTCTCTAAGTCCAGACTTCCTTTGAACATTTTGAAGATTTCTCTTCAGTGCAGTCTCGAGCTTTGTTGATGATCCAATTTTTTCCCCAGTTTTACTGTGGTGGAATTGCCAAACGAAAATTATATATATTTAAGAATCAGAATGTTTTAATATACATACACATTGTGAAATGATAACCACAGTCAAGCTTACGGACATAACCATCACCTCACACAGTTACCATTGTGTGTGTGTGTTTGGTAAGAGTACTTAATATCATCTCTCTCAGCAAATTTCAAGTATTCAATAAAGTATTACTAACTACAGTCAACATGCTACATATTAGGTCTCTAGAAGTTACTCATCTCTTAACTACAGGATCGTGCCTTTTGACCAGCATTTTACCATTTCCCCCACCCTCTCACCCCTGGTAAGCAACCTTTTCTTTGTTTCTGTGAGGTCAGCCTTTCAAGATTCCACACGAGTGAGATCACGCAATACTTGTCTTTTCGGGCCTGGCTGATTTCACTTTGCATAATGTCTAGGTTCACCCAGGCAGTTACCAAAGGGAGGATTCCCTCCTCGTTTAAGGCTGAATAGCATTCCATTGCAAACAGTGATGCATTGTGTACTGAAGGGGATCCATTCTGAGAAATGCGTAATGAGGTGATTTCCTCATGGTGCACACATCACACGGTGACTACACAGACCTGGGTGGTACTGCACCCCTAGGCTAGGTGGGACAGCCTATTGCTTCTGGGCTACCCACTTGTACAGCACGTGACTATAATGAATTTTGTAGGTAATGTTAAGTGTTTAAGTATCAAACATATTTTAAACATTCCAAAAGTACAATAAAAATATGACATAAAACATAAAAGATCTTCTTAGCAAAGTATCTCAAGAATGGACAAAAAAGTATCCAATGTACTCAGCCCTACTATGAAGCTAATTTATAGCTTTCATATGAAGGCTGAAACCCAGTTATAGCACAAGAAATGGGGAAAGGGGCAAGGGAGGGGAGGGGAGGGGTGAGGATGGGTGAAGGGAGGGTGATTGGTGGGATCACACCTACGGTGCATCTTAGAAGGGTACAGGTGAAAATTTACTAAATGTAGAATATAAATGTCTTCATATAGTGATTAAAAGGCCATGAAGGCTATGTTAAATAGTTCAATGAAAATATTTCAGATTGTATATAAAGT
>CAUYON010052150.1:0-19805 GCA_963573935.1 Arctocebus calabarensis
AAGAAAAGAAAATTATAGACCAATATCACTAATGAATATTGATGCAAAAATATTCAACTAAATCCTAGCAAACAGAATCCAGCAACACATCAAACAAATTATACACCATGACCAAGTGGGCTTTATCCCAGGATCTAAAGGCTGGTTCAATATACATAAATCTATAAATGTAATTCAGAACATAAACAAATTAAAAAGTAAAGACCATATGATTCTCTCAATTGATGCAGAAAAAGCTTTTGACAATATCCAGCATGGCTTCATGATTAGAACACTTAAAAAAATTGGTATAAAAGGGACATTTCTTAAACTAATAGAGGCTATCTACAGCAAACCGCAGCCCATATCGTATTGAATGGAGTTAAACTGAAGTTATTTCCACTTATATCAGGGACCAGGCAAGGTTGCCCAGTATCTCCTCTGCTCTTCAACATTGTAATGGAAGTTTTAGCCATTGCAATTAGGGAGGAAAAGATGATCAAGGGTATCAACATATGGTCAGAAAAGATCACACTTTCACTCATCACAAATGATATGATTGTATATCTGGAAAACACCAGAGATTCTACTACAAAACTTTTAGAAGTGATCAAGGAATATAGCAGCATCTCGGGCTACAAAATCAACACCCATAAACCTGTAGCCTTTATATATACATCCAACAATAGTCAAGCCGAAAAAATAGTCAAGGACTCTCTTCCTTTCACAGTAGTACCAAAGAAGATGAAATACTTGGGAGCTTACCTAACAAAGGATGTGAAAGATCTTTATAAAGAGAACTATGAAACTTTAAGAAAAGAAATAGCTGAAAATGTTAACAAATGGAAAAACATACCATGCTCATGGCTGGGAAGAATCAATATTGTAAAATATACTACCCAAAGCAACATATAATTTTAATGCAATTCCTATTAAAGCTCCATTGGCATATTATAAATATCTTGAAAAAATAATACTTCATTTTATATGGAATCAGAAAAAACCTCAAATAGCCAAGACATTACTCAGAAATAAAAACAGAGCAGGAGGACTCACGCTACCAGACCTGAGACTCTACTATAAATCAATAGTGATCAAAACAGCATGGTACTGGCACAGAAACAAAGAGGTACATGTTTGGAAGAGAATAGAGAACCAAGAGATGAATCCAGCTACTTACCGTTACTTGATCTTTGACAAGCCAACTAAAAACATTCAGTGGGGAAAAGACTCCTTATTTAACAAATGGTGCTGGGTGAACTGGCTAGCAACCTGTAAGAGGTTGAAACTGAACCCACACCTCTCACCATTAACTAATATAGACTCTCACTGGATTAAAGACTTAAACTTAAGACATGAAACTATAAAAATTCTGGAAGAAAGTGCAGGGAAAACTCTTGAAGGAATTGGCCTGGGTGAATATTTTATGAGGAGGACTCCCCAGGCAATTGAAGCAGTATCAAAGATACACTACTGGGACCTGATCAATCTAAAACGCTTCTGTACAGCTAAGAACATAGTAAGTATAGCAAGCAGACACCCCTTAGAATGGGAGAAAATATTTGCAAGTTATGCCTCCAACAAAGGATTAATAACCAGAATACACAGAGAACTCCAACATATTAGCAAGAAAATAACAAGTGATCCCGTCTCAGGGTGGGCAAAGGACTTGAAGAAAAACTTCTCTAAAGACAGGCGCACAGCCTACAGACACATGAAAAATACTCACCATCCTTAATCATCAGAGAAATGCAAATCAAAACTACTTTGAGATATCACCTAACTCCAGGAAGATTAGCCCACATCACAAAATCCCAAAACCAGAGATGTTGGCCTGGATGTGGAGAAAAGGGAACACTTCTACACTGTTGGTGGGAATGCACACTAATACATTCTGTTTGGAAGGATGTTTGGAGAGTACTTAGAGATCCAAAAATAGACCTGCCTTTCAATCCTATAGTTCCTTTACTAGGTGTATACCCAAAAGAGCAAAAATCACATTATAACAAAGACATCTGTACCAGAATGTTTATTGCAGCCCAATTCATAATTGCTGAGTCATGAAAGGAGCCGAAATGCCCTTTGACACATGAATGGATTAATAAATTGTGATACATGTATACCATGGAATACTATGCAGCTTTGAAGAAAGGTGGAGACTTTACCTCTTTCATGTTTACATGGATGGAGCTGGGAACATTTAAACCCCTTAAATCCAATAGTATAATAAAATAATTGCTTTTTATGCTACTAACCTTGAAGTGGTTTGTTCACAGCCATAAGTAACTGGAATAATCACTCTACCAATGAGATCTTCTTAGCAAAGTATCTCAAGAATGGAAGAAAAAGTATCCAATGTACTCGGCCCTACTATGAAGCTAATTTTAAAGGTTTCATATGAAGACTATAACCCAACTATAGCACAAGAATATGGGAAGAGAGGGGAGGGGGGACGTTGAGGTGGAGGGAGCGTACAGGCGAAAATTACTAAATGCAGAATACCAATGTCTTCATACACTAACTAAGAAAATACCATGAAGGGTATGCTAAACAGTTTGATGAAAACATTTTAGATTGTATATGAAACCAGCACATTGTACCCCCTTGATTGCACTAATGTATGCAGCTATGATTTAATTAAAAAAAAAAAAGAATTCCAATTACATCATCTTAGAGATGTCATCCATATGTACATCTGTCCACATTCCCCCCCATCTAGTTATCACTGCAAGACACCAGACTGGTGAGTGAAGGAGCCTATAGATGATTCCAGTATCCAGCCATTTGCCCAAACATTCCCAGTCGAGGCCCCAGACACCGAACATGCCATCTCCACCATGCACACCCAAATGTCTGACCCCTTAAATCCATTAGTATAATAAAATAATTGCTGTTTATGCTACTAACCTTGAAGTGGTTTGTTCAAAGCCATAAGTAACTGGAATACTCACTCTACCAACGAGATACACAAAAAATGAATTAGAAGAGTGAAAATGTAGGTTCAGTTAAGAGGCAATTACAAGTGTCCAGGAGAGACACAGACACCTGAAACAAGATTGGAGAAAAGAGGGGAATAAATAGAGTGAGAGTTCTGAAGCTGACTCTACAATACACATATCACAAGACTACATGAATGTTATAATATAGTCTTCCTTAACTGAAATATCAGAAAACTACCGTGTATCAGCCTACACCACTTTAGAACATGAGTCCAAACTGAATTATAGAAAAATAAACTAAACTCATTTTCTTCATGTTTTACACTTCTTATGAATCATGTCTCTTTCTGCTATAACTTTAAAGCCTTCTCCTTTGTAGCCTGGGGGTCACAGGTGAGTCAGGGCTTGCTGAGGGAGCTGCAGGTGCACAAAATAAAACCAAAGAAAAACCCTGCCCTTATAGGTGACAATGATCCACAAATTTTAGTAACAGAAATATCATGTAAGTAGCCCAATCAAGGAATTAAAGGGCTATTGTTCATCCATTGAAAAACAAAGTGTCTTAATTGACTGAGATCAGAATATACCAGGAGAATTCCAGAAGCAATATAATACTAGGACTTTCAAACAATTCAAATTGTCTCAGAAGTAAAAGAGAAAGATGGAATGGTTATTTCCTAAAGATGCCTGAAACATTTTCAACCCAATTCATCAGTTCTACTTAAAAACTAAAAATAGACAAGTTATGTTATAGTAGGTGAAATAGGTTAACCAGTTAGTGATTGCTTTCTAACTGCATTCCTTTGCTTTCTCCAGCTTGCTGGGGAGAAGACTAAAAAGGGGTTTGAACTATTTGTCCTGATCTGGCATTTTGCTCCAGACATGTGACTCCCCTGCACCTTTCAAAGCCAAAGTACCTGTGTGAGCAATATGTGTATTAAAGCAACCAAATTCTATATTCTGAGAGTTTATTTAGAGGCTACCAACTAAAAGAGGTTTATTATGGTGAGGAAAAGCTGCATTTTAGTTCACTTCCATTCAGATAATACTAGTTTTCATGCTTCTAAGAAGTCTTAGGAGGCAACATTTACCTTTATAACATTTGAAAAATACTGGCACTCATCCTATGTCTCACCTATCAGTAGACCCCAATATTATCAGGATTTCCACAGTTTTTAATATTCAAAATAGGCCAAATTATTTATTAAGATTACAGAAAGCCCTATCAAATGATTTTTCAGAATGTCTGAAGCTCTTGTGCAAGGATCCTTTCTTCAAATACCAAGAAACAGGCAAAGTCAAATTAATACTCAGAAAACAAAATGGTGGCTATGAAATTAGAGCAAACATTGGTGTATTCACTTGAGAAATGTTTTATCCAAACTATCATGAAGATTGAGGAACCAGACTCTCCCTACCACATTAAGTGCCCATCAAGGCATGAGACCGCCCAGTGGTCACAGACAATGTATCATACAGTGAGGTCTCTAAAGAGCCAGTCACACCCCCTTTCTCCCAATCCTCCCAGTTTCAATCCACTGAGAAGTCAGGTCAGGAGTCATATCAGACACAAAATCCTCTCTTATTGCCAAATTTTAAAATTCAGCGCAGCCCTGCAGCCATATTCAGACTTCCTTGTGCTTTCCTTCCAGTATGGCCCTTCAGCTACTCTCTTAGAAACTTGCCCACCAACCCAGGAAAGGATTAATAAGCTGTGGTATATGTATATATGGAATACCATTCAGCCCCTCAAAAAAGATGGAGACTTTACTTCTTTTGTATTAACCTGGATTGAGGTGGAGAACATTCTTCTTAGCAAAGCATCACAAAAATGGAGAAGCAAGAATCCAATGTACTCAACTCTAATATGAAGTCAGTAGATGCGCTAATACATGGTGGGGGAGGATAAGGAAATGAGGAATCAGGAGAGGGGAAGAGGGAAGGGTTGGGGGTCATGGTGTATGGCACACGTCTTGGGGTGGGACACAGTTATAAGAGGGAATTTACCTAACTAATGCAATCAATGTAAACTAATTCTTTGTGCCTGGCTGAATCCCAAACAATAAAAAATAATAATAATAATTTAAAAATTTTTTAAAGTACAAGGGAAACTGTTTCAATAAAGGATCATTTGATACCCCCCAAAAAACATAAATTAAAAAAAAATAAAGTGGAAGATATTTCTTTCTCTGAGATGGGTGGGTAAAAAGAGGGAATTAAGAGGAGTGGAATATATACAAATTTCTCAATAGAACTTGAGTTCTGCTGAATGTGAGCTAGGCCAGGGCATGTTGAGGACTTAACGAATGTGGAAAAGTTCAGGAGCATTTGCCCTAAAAGAGGTAATGGGGTTAATAGGGCATTGAATAAACAGTTCACTAAATAACAGCAAGGACGCAAATAAGGTTAAAGAGCCTGAATCTGTAACTCAACATAATTTTGTGATCAAGGACTGGCTCCTTAAGAAGAAAAATGGAGGAAATGGTTGGTTATCTACATTTTGTAAACTAAAATAAAATCTTAAGGCTGCCCCCCAGCAGCTGTGGCCAAGGGGATCCCTAAAACTGAAACACAAGAAAGGAGCCCACACTGCCTCATGGTGCCCCCTCTCCTTCTTAGAGATGTCCTCTGTGACTCACTAACAGTCCTAAGGTTATTCAAGCCTTACCTGCAGGTCCTCAATATACATAACAAACTGCTAGAGTCTGTCAGGTCTCTAATTAACAGACCTGACATCTTAAGCATTCCTTTTCACTGACTCCTGGCCTTTTAGACAAAGCCTAAGTCTTTCAGCCAATTGTCAGCTAAAGATTATTCAAACTGGGCTGCACCTGTGGCTCAAGGAGTGGGGCACCAGCCCCATATACTGAGGGTGGCGGGTTCAAACCCAGCCCCAGTCAAAAATTGCAAAAAAAAGGAATCTTCAAACCCACGTATAACATGTAAGTTCCACTTCCAGATGTCCCACCTTTTTAGGCCAAACCAGTATGTTTCCCACACAATGATTTATGACCTCACTTGTCTCCTTAAAATGTATAAAACCAAACTGTAACCGCACCACCATGAGTAGGCCACTTGCTCCAGGCTTCTTGGCTGTGCCTCCGGGTCATGGTCCTCAAATTTGGCTCAGAATAAACCTCTTTAAATTATTTTACAAACTATGCTTTTTTCTGCGGACAACCTGCGGCATGACCAGAAAGACAGCAAAAGTTCAGGGGGTGTGCCCAGAGCTGGGGGGTGGGAGTGAGTGCACATTTGCATTGGAGGACCAATGAATCCATGCTGAATGAGAGATAAGTATGAAATGTCCAATTTCCTTACTAAGCTGGACAGTTGTTATTTCTGACATTTCACTTGGATACTTCATTGGGGGGTTTTAATTTTTTTATTGTGAAGATACATCCTCATTCTTTCACATGCAGGTTTTGATTTGTGATTATCTTTCAATTCTTTTATAGCAATCTTTGTGAAACCAGGGGTAAGTTGAAAATCTATGCCATTTTCAAGTATGAGTTCTATCATGGAACCTATAGGTATAACAGTGAAATGTGCCCTTTTCCCTTGTTCTGGTTGTCTGAAAGGTCAGCTCACAATTATGGTAGATTAATATGAGAAAGGTTTATTTCCAAATACCATGTGCATGGGGAGAGTCACAAGCATGATTACCCAAAGTCTCAGTGATGGTCAGAGACTTTTAAAGATGCCTTTTAGAAGGGAGAGGGGAGAGCTTGGAAAGTATACATGCAGCAAGTGGTTGCTAGGGGGATGTGTGTAGATGGGTGGAAATAGATTGATCTGTAGATTAACTTGAGAGACAGGTCTCTTGCTTCAAATGACCTCAGGGCCAGGTCTGTTAGCATGTCACCAGCCCCTTCTGATTCCCAATCAGGTTACTCGAGTTTTATATAGACAGAGGAAAGGCCTCTTCCAGTGCTTTCTGATCATGAATGTCCTTTAATTCAAAATATTCTTTATACCAAGGAAATCATATTTTGGGGTGAATCTCCTTAGTTCCTTCAAACCAATGCAGCGGAACACTCAAAACACCAATGAAGTGCTTGGGAAGGGGGTGGGTAATGGACACACAGTGCACTGATGGTTTGAGATGTTCCATGCTGGTGATTTTAATCTTGAAAACAAGCTGTGTGGGGGAGCTGACACCACAGTGGCTAATAATGAGCTGAAAGCTACAGTGGGAGTGAGTCCATCTCAGCCTGTGTGTGAATTAGCAGCAAGGTCTGATGTTACTATTCCAACAAAACTGGACTGTTTGGAACAAGCTGGCAAGGTAAAGAAGCTAGATAGATGATGGGCTTCGCGTGAAGTAGAGGAGCATCAGAAGAGAAATTGTCTCGAAGCTTGCCTTTGCTGCCACGGCATAAATGTGAATCATTTCTATGCTGTATTGTCACATGTGATGAGAATGGATTCTTTTTGACAATCGCCAGATTCAGCACAATGGTTGGATAAAGACAAAGTACCATACCACCGTCCAAAACCAAGTATTCATCAAGAAAAAGCTAGTGGCATGTGTCTGGCGGTCCAGTGCTGGTATTATACTTGACAGTTTCGTGAAACCTGGTCACTCCAACACAGGGATGTCTACTGAAGCCACTGGGAGGAAAGGATGATGTTTGTGATTAAGCAGCTGAGACTGGTCAATAGGGACAGACCAGACTTCTTGCAATACGATGCTTAACCACATGTCACATAGACAACACTGCTCAAACCACAGAAGCAAGACTTGGAAACTGCCATCCACCATATTCACCAGACTTTGCACCAACTGACTACCACTTCTTCCAGGCTTTGGAACATTTATTTCAAGGAAAAATGTACAATTTTCAACAAGCTCTGGAAAATGCCTCTCATAATTTCATTACCACTGGCTTTCCAGGCTTCTTTGCTGCAGGCATACACAAGCTAATGCTAAGATAGCAAAACTATGTCGAGAGTTTAGGCACATGTTTTGATTAATTGCACTGTTCCTGTTGAGATATAATAAGCTAAAGTTTGATTTGAAATCAGACCCTTCATATTTAATGGCCTACAAGAATAGAAAGGGGAAGAGAGAAAGTCAGGAACCAAGGGGCTGGATGTCATATTGAAGGTTACAAGCAGGAACCACAAGACGCTGGGAGAAGTGACAGGCAGAGACATTTAAGTGAGATGGGACAATTCAGTAATAGGCAGATTAGACAAGTGCTATCGCTAGTTTGCGGTGACCAAACCCTAATCCACCTTACTACCTGTGGAGCTAGGACAAATAGAATTGTTGCAACAGCTCACATGGGAATATATGCAAAGTCCTCAGGTCAGCGTCTGACATATAGCCTCCATGAGATAAATGTTAGCTATAATGATTCCAAAGTTTGCCACTGCAGAGGAGGCATGATCCAAACTGATGAAGAATAACTCAAAATGATAAAGCATAACTTCAAATGATATGTTTTGGCTGATGGAGATACATCATTGAGAATAGATGGTTTTACATTCTCAGAGAGCTGACGTTTGGTGGAGGTAAAAGTCAATAAATTTGAGGAAATAATTTATATTTTATCTTCCAAAGCTCTACTGTTAGTGACCAGAAATGATAAGAAGAGGAGATACATGGATAACGATAAATGGAAAAGTATGTAGGCAGAAAAAAAGTTACTATTTTCTTCTCAGATCATTCTTGCATTTGGATGGCTCAAAAAAATACCATTAACTATATCCATCGGACAAAAGACACAGGTAACTAGTTCACAGTGAAACGTCCACATTTCTGAAATGTCCTGCATTGGTACCAGAATGAGCTCTTCATGAACCAGGACTTAGAAGCACTGACCAAGTCCACTGAGAAGACCATGCAGCTCTCTCATTTAAACTGAGACAGATGTCAGACATGCTGCTTAATAAAATGTTATGAAACTTCAGTTTGAATTATGGGATAAGACCTACATTGGATACCTGTCACAAAACAAAAATGGATTGTATATACTAGTGGAACTCAACAACTCAGTATAGTAACCTCTACACGTAAAGGCACACCAGTATAATTTCATGGGTGAATGACAAAAGAATTATTTCTAATCATAACTTCATGACTGTAATGTGATTATATGCAGTTGGCTAATTGTCTTATTTCCCTTTATGTTCATGCATCCAACAAATATTTATTTAGCATCTATTATGTATTGATGAAGGTACACGCTAGTTGCTACCAAGAATAAGTGATACAGATAAGGGTAAAACTTCCTACCTTGGGACTTATCATCTGTGGAATAAAGGGCAGAATGTATCAGTGGAAATACCAGATCAGTTCCAGTTGGGGACACTGCATAAAAGTATCATAAATAAGATAGGTCTCCATGAGGTGGAGACACTCGAAGTTAATGACCAACTTGAGAATAAAAGGTGTGGGGCTGTGACTTGGAGAACGTGTGACTGAGGTAACCTGTGTTCTTGCAAATTCCCAGCCTGTTCAAAATGCTCCATATTGATCAGCACTGTACCAATTTCCCAAACTTTTTTTTTAATTTTTATTTTTTATTAAATAATAGCTGTGTACATTAGTGCAATCATGAGTACAGTGTGCGGGCTTCATATACAATCTGAAATATTTTCATCCAATTGTTCAACATAGCCTTCATGGGATTTTCTCATTTATTGTATGAAAACATTTGTGTTCTGCATTTAGTAGGTTTCACCTGTACCATTCTAAGAAGCACCATAAGTGTGATCCCACCATTTACCCTCTTTTCACCCACCCTCCCTCTCCCCTTCCCTCCCTTACCCCTTTCCCCGTCTTCTTGTGCTATAATTGGGTTATAGCCTTCATATGAAAGCTACAAATTAGCTTCATAGTAGGGCTGTATAAGGATTTCTGAACTGAAGACAGAGCTTTCGAACACTCCCAAATGCTCAAAGAGGAAGAGAAATGGAAGGCAAAAATGGATCATTCTCTCAGAGAGCTCTGAGATAACTCAAAGAAAACCAATGTTTGTCTTATACCTGAAAGCAATGAACTGGCTTCACAAGGCACAGAGTCCCTTCTTCTTGAGATTATGAAAGAGAATTTTCCAGACATGCCTAGAGACTCTGAAATTCAGATAGCAGACAGTTTCAGAACCCCAGCACAACTCAACCCAAATAAGACATCCCCCAGGTACATCATAGTCAACTTCACTAAAGTTAATATGAAGGAGAAGATTCTGAAAGCAGCCAGATGTAAGAAAACCATTACTTACAAGGGGAAGAATATTAGAATAACTGCAGATCTCTCTGCTCAAACCTTTCAAGCTAGAGGGGGGGTTGTCATCAACTTTTAACCTCCTAAAACAAAATAACTTCCAACCCAGGATCCTATATCCAGCCAATTTCTCAAACTTTAAAACACTTCTTAAAATGTGGTCCCACTCCTGGCTCAACCTTTGTTGGACATGAGTTTACACAAGGGAACTGGCACCTTTTATTTCTAAATTTGATTTGAATTTTTGATATTATGTTTATTTTATTCAAACATTAGGAAAACCTTCATTATAATCATCGTCTCTGGCATTTAAAAAAATAATTTTAATGGTTACATTCAAATACAACATACAAATGTAATTTATTTTATATGTCATTGATATTTAAATGAGCACGTCAAAGATTTATTTGTTGGTCTGGGTTTTTTCCATAATTTATATTTCATAAATTATAGTTGCTTAACTTTAAAGAGCTAGTGTATAGTTTGTCTCTTCAACAACAGAAAAAGAAATTAAAAAAAAAAAAAAAAGACTCCAGAATGGACTGACTTCTTGCTTCTTGTAAATCCTTAGTCTGAGGCAATTCTGCTTTTATCATCCTTCTACTCCAAACATGTTTGCATTCAGTCATAAGTTAGTTCAGTTTTGCCCAGTGCTTGCAGGAACACACACCAGCGTACTGCACAAAAGCAACACTTGAAGAGCACTCACTTAATTCTAGGCAGCATCTCTCCTCCCTTCTCAGAGACTGGTTTGCAATTCCACAGCCTCTTACAAATCCTTTCTTTCCTGATCCTATCTTCCCTGAAAGATACCATGGCCTTTCACAAACCATATCATAACACTCCCAGAGCAAACCCACGTCTAGATTTCTTTGCATTGCAAAAGCTGGTCCTCTGCCTTCATTATCTAGCAGTGTGATTAACAGAGTTTCAGCTGACATCAGCATTTGATGTTACCTGCAATGTCTTCTCTATTTCAATGGCATAATTGCTTCTTACTCAGGAAATTCTGGCAGAACAAGTGGCACCTTGACTCTCACTCCAATTCCCACTGATGGCTCTACCTGACTCTTATAAAAATGAGGGTGCTTTATTTTTTCTGACTTAAAAATCAAAATCAAAATTCAAATAGAAGCTGAGCACAGTGGCTCAAGCCTATAATACCAGCTCAGGAGTTCAAGACCAGCCTGAGCAAGAACCAGATCCCATCTCTGCTTAAAATAGGAAAACTATCCAGGTGTCATAGTAAGCGCCTGTGCTCCCAGCTACTGTGGAGTCTGAGGCAAGAGGATTGCTTGAACCCAAGAGTTTGAGGTTGCTGAGAGCCAAGACACCATTGCACTCAACCCAGGGTGATTGAGACTGTCTGAAAAAAAAAATCAAATAGACACCTCAATTTATTTCAAGCACAAAAAATGATCCCAAAAGAAGCAGAGAAAGATTCCCCAAATTTAAAGGAATTCAAATTCCACAGTGTCTTGAACAAATAATGAAGCTCTCACAGTGAATAATTGGAAACATTGATAATGTTAAATGGTTATAAAAACTTGTGGGATACTTATAGATGACTTAATGCATTTGCTTACAATCACATCAGGAAAATGAATAGGTAGCTGTGTGGCTTTCTTGTCTGAAGTCTGGCATGGATTGCTAAATGGCTTCCTGAGTGCAGGGCTCAGAAAGAGAAGTCCCAGGCTGCCCCTTCCTACTGAGCCGGTTCAGGCGAGTCCCCAAGTTCATCCACACAAAGTAGCGGTGAGACCAGCCCCCTCTACCTGACTGCCTAATCAAAGATTTATCTAGTAGATTTAGAGACATGTTTCAGCCTGTACTAGTAAAAATACCACATGTTCTTCCCATCACAAAATTCTTCTCGCCAAATAGAATGGAAAGATCGTCACCAATCTGACTGCCTCCCTAGTCTTAATTTTATTAAAATTGTAAATATATTAATTTGTTCTTGAAGAAAAAAACAAAAGAAAGTTTGGGGTGGTTGTTTTGCTGGTTTGGAGAGGTTTGTTGGATGAAGGCTACAATTAAGCTTCCAAGTGCAGGATCCGGTCTCTTGTGGAGCTTCAGTTGCACGTACAAGCCCTCCACCCCCCAGAGAAAAGCAGCTGTTGTACCATCAGGCGATATTTCCTCATCTAACAAACTGCATGGTTGTTCTGAAACATGTGTGGCCTTGGAGAAGGGCACTAACTGCCCTGAAGGGCATCTGGTGTTAACCAGCAGCTCTGGACAAAGAACTCAGAAGCACTTTATCTTAATATACCCAGATAATAATTTTAACTCATAGTATAAAAATAAGAACTAGTTAGAAATACTGCTAGAGAAGTAATATGTTTAGTTACTTGTTAAGGACTCAGGTAGGAAGCCTTGAGCTCCAACCTGGGGACTGTGTGTGCTCATGGATGTCAAAGGCAATGTGAGGATGACAGTCACAAGAAGAAAACTCAGCCTGAAGTCCCTATTGCTTCCAGTGACAAATCTTCCGCAGTAGAATTTTTAAGGTAATAACAAAATGGACTGCTTCTGTTTGTTTTTTCCTCTCAAGTTAACTTAAAGGTGAAAATAAGAAAGTAGAATATTTGGATGAACAGACACTTGAAAGATGAGGAAAACTTGGGAAGACTAATAATCTACTTTCAAATAGTCCCTCAAATTAATAATTACTAGACTATAACTATTTAGTTGATTGTTGTTAAAACATCTTTGACTTGGGCTTGGCCTTCAGATTTTACTAATGTGATAATATCCAAAAGATAACGTGTGTGTGTGTAAAGTATCCAGCCACGTATTCAGGTTTCTATTGTTCATTAGTACATGGCTGGATACTTTCTGGACAGCCCTCACTTTTAATCATTTCTTTTCTCACAACTTCCGTTTGACCAACTGCCTTTTAAGTAAGCCAGCACAAAGAAAAAACCCCTGAGATACAAACAATTGGCCTAAAATAAAATAAGCTTCCTTTTCCCCTGCCCCTATAGTCATACTCAAGTTTACTTGCCTACCTTTTGCAACATTCTGGATAACTTGGAAATAAAAGCAACCTTCAAAAATAGCCCATGCAGTCACCAAGCACAATGTGGTGAACAGAACACTTGGGTTACCATTTATAAGGATCGGGTCCAATCAACTCTCCCCTTGAAGTTTTCACTATCTTCCATTTTAATGATGTCATTTTCTATAAGATTTTCACCTAAATTCCACATCTCAAACATGAATGGCAAAACAAAATGAAACTATAAGTCTTTTGAATCACACTTATTTCTGTTAATACTATAGATTATACCAGTATAAATAAGCTCTCCTAAAAGGGTCACTATGCATTGGATCATACGGAACAGATTAGTGCTCTCGAAGACTAGGAGTTCCCTAAGTTTCTCAGTTTCTCCTCCTGTGCGCCGTCTTCACCACAGGCACCTGCCACATCCTCCTCCGGCCTCCCTGAATTGGCCGATGCTATCACCATCCTCAGGAAGATTGGGGGTCCCAACTTGCTCAGAAGAGTTTCTGCTTCCTTTCTCTCACAGAGTTCTGCCTCTGTTCCACTTTTATCCTTTGTGCTATATTCCATGCTCCCATTATTTCTTAGATGAACTAAAGTAACAACTTTGCAATTAGTCATTATGTCTCTTATCTCTCCCTTTCTAATTCATCCTGGGCGCTGTTGCCAAGGGCCATGTTCTTAGACCAATTACTTGTTCAAAAATTTTTTAATGGTTTTCCTTTTGATACCAAATAAAATACAATTTCATCAACCTAGAACTCAAAGCCTTCTACAATACAGATTCAGTCTTCTTAACAACATGCATGCACACACACACACACCCACCATCATCCTCTCTGCTCCTTCAACCTACACTGTAACAACTTTGTGTGACTTTTATTGAGCTATTATCTCAGTTAAAATGTTCTTCTTCTTCCAAACCCTCTTCATTCCTCAACAGTTCAAATGCCCCTCTTTCTCACATCCATTAGTGCAAATAAATCATTTCTGAATTTCCATTGTAATGTACTTGTTATTCTGCTTTAATACTGAACACAATTCTTCCTTTAAAACATACAGCTGCATAAATATATGTGTTATATATGGAATTTTGGTCTTCTTAGAGGACTATGACATAATAAGCTTGACATAGAAGGTTCTAAACAATAGTATTTATTAATTTCTATTGCATAGTAGTAATTAGGCAATGATTTTCCACAAAGGAAGATAAGTAAAGAACATATTTCAATTTGGTCATATTTTGATTAGTTGACTTACAAAATGAGAATTGGGGTATAGTGTAGAAGAGGGTAGATTAATACCACTGTAGAAATATTAAGAAAATGGGCGAAAAGAGAACAGCCTAATTACTTGGGCCCAGAAATATTTTATATAAAACATTATTTTCAGTTAAATATGATGGAGTTTATCTATTCATCTTTCCCAGGTAAGATAAAGAAAGGGAATACATCTGTATTAGTCAGGGTTCTCCAGAGAGACACAACTAACAGACGACAGACAAATAGGTGACGGGAGGGGATTTACTGGGTGAAATTGCTTGCAGAATTACAGTGATACGAGGTCCCACGACAGGCAGCCTGCTGACTGGACACCCAGAAAGCCAGCAGCAAAACTCAGGCCAAGTCTGAAAGCTTCAGAGCCAGAGAAGCTGATGTGCAGGTCTCAGACTGAGGCCAAAGGCCAGAGAAACTGCAGGCCACTGGACTGAATCCTGGAGCACAAAGGCTGGAGAGCCCGGAGCTCTGCTGTTTAAGGGCACTGTCTCAGTGTGTGTCTCAGCTCCAGGACAGACCCTGAAATGGTTCACCCTTGTTCTACCTTTTCCTCTATCCAGGCCCCCGCCGTTCGCATGGCACTCATCCTCATTGCCCAGGTGTTCACCACTCAGTGCCCTGAAACACACTAAGTCCCCTGGAAACACCTCCACAGACACATCCAGAAACAGTGCCTTTCCAGCTCCCTAGGGGCTCCGTAATCTGCTCAAGCTAATACCTAAAAGTAGCCTTTGCTGATGCCTCGATAGTTTAGCTTGCACACAGCTCCTGCCCACTGCTGCCTCTTCAGTAATGTTGCTAGTGAACAGCATGCTGCAACTCAGGCTGGACAGAATGGGCACCAACACCCAGAACAGAGGAGCCACAGCCACCAGATGCTCGAATTCCTATTATCCTTCTATTCCCAGAGGTTAGTTTTAAAAGAGTGTCACATCTTTATTTTCCTAAGCTGTATGTTCTTAGTTATTATTGGTTCTTAATAGATTAAAATAACTTTGACTTCTTCTAGTATAATTGAATATTCCTCAACCTTCAAATCATTGCCAGAAACAAGTTCCGTAGTAACGCTTTTCATATTTTACCTCATCTGGTCAAAACATAAAATTTATTTTGACTAAACTAAGAACATCATTTTCAGGAATCAGAAAGTTAGAACAAACAGATAATCATTAAATTATTAATTTTAGAAAATTTGGTCTGTTTTTGAAATATATGTCTCTTGACTGTGACAATTTTATGCATTTCAAAATGAAAATCATTCATGAAATGTTGAGAAAAACCTAATATCATTACCACACAGAGAATCGCCATAGCACTTTGGATTTTAAACCAACTTTAGAATATTAAGAACCACTCTCTTCTCTCTCCTATCCCCCCATGTGTGTCTCTTCTCCTCTCCTCTTCTCTTCTCTCTCTCCTCGCCCCTTTTCTCTCTTCCCTCCTCTCTTCCCCCGTTTCTCTCTCTCTCTCTCCTCCTTAATGCTGCTCTGCAGCTTCCCCCACCAATAAAGACATTTCGTACAAGCCTTGGTGTTCTGTGAGTTTTGTGCTGGTCGAGTGCCCCCCATTTCATCTGGTGTCAGAAGCGGGATCTAATTAGGGAGTGCTCCAAGTTCCTAAGAGCTCCCTATCTTCTTCTCGCACTCCAGGCGCTCACCACCATCTTCGCCTTGTGTCCAGTCACCAAGGTGCCATAACCAGCATGCAACACCACCTCCTCTGAACTCAGTAAGTACCCCTATGGGAGCGAGTTTTCCTAAATCGTGGGCTAGGTTGCTTACATTCCTGGCGATTCACCCGTCTCGAGGCTTGAGTTCCCAATTCCCTTTAACCTTGCGTGGACTAGCGTAGCGCTTCCATGCCTGAAAATTCCTGGCACCAGGTCTCAAGCTCTCCCCAGCCCCAGGGGTCTGACGCAGATTTAAGTACGTTGACAATCCTCTTAATCTGTGTCCCATTTCTTGGCCAGCAGCAAAGCTGGGAAGACGTTCTCACTCTGTCCCTGGTCCACACGTGAGCAGAATCACGCTTTATTTCCACGACGAATCACCATGGGTGCAAGCTATTCTATCCCACCTAACTCCCCCTTAAGGTACTTATTATGCCACCTGGTAAAATTAAGATTAATTAAACTCTCTACCCAGGTTTGACCACTTTACAAGTTAAATAAGCAAAGTATCTAACCAAGCTATAGTTCACTTAATTTTCTTTAATATAACTATTGTAAGTGCCTTGGCAAATGGAGCAGGGTCCCCTACGCTCAGAGCTCCTATCTTAAAACCAAGTCTAATTTACATTCAGATAATTCCAACATTCTTGTAACAAAGAACTGTTTCTACATCTCCATCTTGCTAAACAGAACCTATTCAAACTTCCCGCCATACTAGTCTCCTCCTTCAACCACACAATTGCTCCACCCTCTGTCCCTCCTACTTCCCCAGCAACCAATCTAAACTCATCTTCTGACTCCTCCTTTCCTGACACCTCCCCTCCAATTGACCCTCAGAGCTCTTCCTGTTATCTCTAAGTCCACTTTGCTCCAAGAAACACTTCTGGACCTCTTTGCCCCCTTCTTCCTCTAGCTCCTCCATATAATTCTACAGTAACTTCCATTTACTTATCCTTAAATTCCCTCAGTCACCGCACCTACTTCCACTCCCATAGGTCTCCAAAATTAAAAAAACCTTCAACTCTCTCTCTCTTCCTAGCCCCACTCAGCGAAGTAACTGAAATCAATGATGCAATTTCTGTTTATTCCTTTCCCATAGCTAAACACACACACCTTAAAGTTAAACTCTAAGTTCTTTACTTCTAATCCTTCTTGTTTTTATTCAAAAGTTTTAATTTATTGCTATATCCTCTCAACTTACCTAATATAATATTTTTATTGTTTTAACTAATACCCTAACCCCTAACGAGTGTGGGAGAAGGCAAAAAAGACAGCAGATCAATTTCATATATCAAACAATGAGCATCCTACAGGTAAGACTGTACTCTTTAACTTCCAACTGAATTAAATTATAATAATAATACAGGAAAAGAAGTAAAGACATTTTATTACCTGCATTCTTTGCGGACTTAAAGCTTTCTCCAAAAAGGCTATCAGTTATGATAAATTAAGGAAAGTCATACAAAATAAGTCTAAAAAATCCTTCAACTTTCCTCCAACACCTTACTAAGGCTTTTATTAAGTATACTAATTAAAATCCTAAAACAATAAGTGGGAAAAACATTCTCATAATTTATCTCTTTAACCAAAGTTACCCCGACATTGAACTTAACCTAAAGCTCTTGGAGCAAGCACGGACTCCTGACACCCCAGGCCGTGATCTTAAATACAGCCTTTGAAATAAACATTACAATGTGACTAAGGCCATCATTTCTAACCTGCCTAAGTCAAGAACCAAAGGCTACTTCATAACTCAACCGCCTGAACCATGCTACAAATGCAGTGAAGACCACAGGGTACAATGTTACCCAAATCCTAAGCCCCCACCAGGGCGATGCCTTGTCCACAAAAAAAAAAAACGACCATTGGAAAGCTGACTGCCCCTTGGCCCAGAGAGGCCATAGGGCCAGCTGACCATGGCTCCTCCAGCAGACTTGTTAAAGGTTGCCTCTTCTGAACACTGACGAGACCTGGCTTCTCTCACCCGACGAAGATCATCTCTACAGAGCCAAGGACAACCCTGATGGTGACAGGTAAAAATGATTGCCTTTTCTTTTAAACACAAAAAACTAACTTTTCAGCTTTAAAAAAAAAAAGTCAGTGGTCCTCCTGCATGTAGCCCATTCTCTATTGTCAAAGTAAAAGGTTTTTCCCACCATTCACGTCAAACTCCTTTTTACACTACATAATTGGCAATTTCTTATTTATACATTCCTTTTAATATTGCCTTCTTGTCCAGTTCCCCTTCAGGGACATAACATACTTTCCAAATTAGGTACCACCCTCACTTTTAATTTTAATTAATAAATGCTTACCCATCTCCTTCTGCCTCACTCTGCCTCGTCCTTTCCAAACTATCAAAGACCCATTCCACCAGACTAAAACCTCCTCAATTGCCTCCTACTCACCAATTCTTGTTAAACTACACCCTAATTGCCAAAAACCTATTTGCCTTCACATAAGCTGACACAACTTCTCAAACTTCTTTCCAATTTACTTAAACTGTATTCCCCAAAGATTTCATGACAGCCTCCACTTATTTAGCCACACTTTATTACAAGATCTCCAATCCTATAATCCCTCTCCTTCAACCTTTAGTTCAATATATCAATAACTTCCTACTCTATAATCCCACCATACATAAGTCTAAATACAACACCTGTTCCCTCCATAATTTCCTTACAAATAAGAGATATAAAATCCCTCCCTCAAAAATTCAATTATTCCAACAAAAAGTCACCTTAATATCCTTCTATCTCCAAACTTCAAAGCTATTACCACAGATCAAAAAAAACTTCTTTGCAACTTTCCCCTCCCCACTGCAAAACAAGAACTCCTCTCCTTTTAAAATTAGCTAAATACCTCAGAACATAAATTCCCAACTTTCCTCTTCTAACTACTCCTTTATATAATACTCCTTACTCCAAATGACCCTCATAAACTTCTCCTAACCTCCATTTCCACTTCTTTTAAATCTCTGCAGCATTCTTTACTAGAAACTCCAGCCCTCCACCTTCCTGTTCTTCTTGCCACTTCCTCCTAAATGTCACAGAAAACTGTAAATTTACTCTCAGTGTACTTAAACATCAGCTAAGCCTCACCTTTGCTCCAGTTATTTATCTCTCAAAACAATTAAATCACACTGTTCAAAGTTAAGCCCCTTATCTCAAGGCGTTAGCAGCTGCAGTTACTCTCATACACGAATCAAAAAACTTTCAGTTCCCCTCCTACTGTCTTATCCTCTCATTCTCTATCTAATCTTTTAACATACAAAAATCTTCAAATCATACCATGCCATATTCTTAATGTCCAAACCTCTCTTATCAAACCCATCATTATCTTTTAGTCCCACACTAAATCCTGCATCCCTCTTACCTACTCCCTCTGACTTGTCATCCACTCATGATTACCTTCAAACACTAGACCTTCTTCTCCCTTACCTCTCCAACATACAAGAAAGGCTGTGCAGCACATATGGCTACTCTCCAAAACTCATCTTCTAACACCTCCTCTCACCTCTTACTTGTTTAAAAATCATAATCACCTTCTAGTTGGCCAATTAAAACTATGTGCCCCTCTCAGCAGGAAGAAGCTACAGAAGAGCGAACTTGTCGTCCCCTATCCCAAGGCCAACCTTCTATTTTTAAAATATCAAGAAGGGAGGAATGTTAGATAATTGCACAACTTTGTATACCCC
>CAUYON010052151.1:0-11225 GCA_963573935.1 Arctocebus calabarensis
TGGCATCACAGCTCACAGCAACTTCCAATTCCTGGGCTCAAGCAAGTCTCCTGCCTCCGCCTCCCAAGTAGCTGGGACTACAGGCGCCCGCCACAACGCCCGGCCATTTTTTGGTTGCAGCCGTCATTGTTGTTTGGCGGGTCCGGGCTGGATTTGAACTCGCCAGCTCAGGTGTACGTGGCTGGCGCCTTAGCCTGTTGAGCCACAGGCACTGAGCCTCCATTGATAATTCTTGAAACAGTTATTACTGTGGTGTTTACTAAATGGTAATTACCTAATTTTTTCACTTATTTTACTTTTATTAATTTGAATTTTACTGTAAGAAAGAGCTGCTTCTTACTGATTTTTTTTTTTTTTTTTTAAATTTTGGAGACAGAGTCTCACTTTGTCACCCTGAATAGAGTGCTGTGGTGTCCCAGCTCAAAGTAACCTCAAACTCTTGGCCTTAAGTGATTCTTTTGCCTCAGCCTCCCAAGTAGCTGGAACTACAGGTGACCACCACAATGCCCGGCTATTTTTTTGGTTGTAGTTGTCATTGTTGTTTGGCAGGCCCGGGCTAGAATCAAACCCGCCAGCTTCGGTGTATGAGCTGGCACCTTAGCCGCTGAGCTACAGGTGCCCAGCCTTTCCTCATTGATTTTTTTTTTTCCAGAATGGGCTCATAGATTATTATTTTATTCTGCTGATTATAATCTGTTATTATTATTCATTTTATTCTTCAGATTACTCCAGGTTGGCCAAATGGGAGCCGTTCAAGACCCTCACCTTGTTCTGAACACTTTTTGTCTTTTTCTGAGGACTTTGTTACTTTTTTGTATATTGGGTTTTAGTTGGTGAAGGAGGAGTTGTGGAATCATTATTTTACTAAATTTTCTCTAAACTTATCTCCGTGTCATGTCTGTATTTACATAAATTTTAAACTCTGAGTATTATACAAAAGTTCATGATGAATAATAGTTGCCTTTGGGTTGGGATTACTAATGGTTCTTCTTTTTGTTTGTTTGTTTTGGTTTTATTTTAGTTTTATTTCAGTTATCCATCTAGCAAAGATTTGTTGTGATTGGGAGGCATGTACCTTTAAGTCCAATGGATTATCTTGTATTTTGTGCCTATCACCTGGGAGCGTTCATGTTTTTCAGGATACATTATGTGAGAAATGTGTCCCTGCCACTAAATGCCAATCTGATGACTTGAAATAATTATCCTGCCTTTAGGCATCGGGTGCCTGTGAGGCCGGGTGACTTGCCCAAAGTCACAGAGTAAATCAACCAGATGTTCTGGCTCTGGGTCCGGTGTTCTGAGAAGAGTGGACTGCCAGATACTATATGAAATGTTAAAGTGCCTTCAGCTTAAATTCGCCTGTGCCAGTCAGTGGATGATATTCCAAAGCTTTTATATCCGAAAGTTATCAAAGTCCATTTGGCTGTGGTTGACGGTTAACAGCTTCAAGCAACTCTGACCCATCTAGTACTTAGTGTTCATCTATAATTATGTTAATCTATAATTGTAAAATAATAGTTGGATTGAAAACATGGAGGTCTGATAACTTTGTGCCAGTTATTTAAACTTACTTTCTCTGCCGTGAGAACCTGTCCGTTAGGAAGACGTCTACTCATATGGGTCTAACGACCTCTGTGGAATGTTGGGGAAGCTCCCGGAGCACCCTCTCTGGTTTGCTGCACCTGCCTGGTGGTAATGGCGGGGAGTGTGCGTTGAGGGCTGCCTGCCTGTCTGGTCCCCAGCTCTGTCCTCCACTCCAGGCACAGAGCTCTTCTTGCAGCAGGAGTGCAGGAAAGATGAGCGTATCTGCTGTCCTGTCCAAGTTTTCTGGTAGAGGTGGGACTTCTCTTGATCCTTATCCCTTTTTTCTTTCCTTCCTTTTTCTCTTCCCTTCCCTTCTGCTCTCTTCTCTTTCCCCTTATCCCTTTCCCTCCCCCTTTCCCTCTCCTTTCTCTTCCCTGTTTAAAGGTTCATTTGTAAAGCAGTTTGTATCGTTAGTCCAAGCATGTGGCTACCAGCAATAGAAACACCTCTAGCAAATCGCAGCTATCTCTGATGAAACAGTAGTACATATTTGTCAAGAACTATGAAGAGTCTGGGCTTCTGGGTTTTTTTTTTTTTTTGCAGTTTTTGGCTGGGGCCCAGCATATGGGGCCGGCGCCCTACTCCTTGAGCCATAGACACCACCCGAGTCTGAGCTTCTTTACCCTATTTGCATACTACAAGGTTAGCCTGCCTTAGTTTGCTGGCAAAAGACATGAGACTCCTGAGTTAGAGACAGGACTTCATTGGTCATAGTAACAGCATTTTTTTGTCCCTGTTGTTCTCAGTTCCCATAGGGTGACTTGCAGAAGGCCAGACAGCACTTGCACACACGAGGGGCTGCATTGCAGGGAAGGAACCCTGAACTTCGGGTTCCCAGATCTTTTATGCTGGGCTCTCACCATGCCTGCTTTCCTGTTTCTTCTAAAGCTGTAAGCAGACCAGCTCCTCGCTCTGGAGGAAGACACTGTACCTTCTGTTTGCTGTGAACATACCCTTGTAATGATAGTCCAGTCGGTGCCTCTGCTTGAAGGATGTATAGAATTGCAAGGGACCCTTGGAGAATTGTCTACCAACAGTATGCATTGTGGAGACTCAGAAAACGACAGAAGGGTCACTGAGTCCTACCATTCTCACGGTTAAAAGTTTTGAAATATAGACTTCTAGAGTTTCATCTCTATAAACATCTGTATAAACTGTATACTTTATAAAAATCGTGTCAAATGCTCCATTCTACCTTGTGATGTGATTTGTTCAGCTGCCACCGTCCCTGCCCCCGCCCCCCTCCTGCTGCCACCTGTTCTCCTTGATGTGTGAGGCATATTTGCCCAGTCTTCTGTTTCTGGGGGCTCTGCCCTCTGCCTAGCACTTAATTGTCCTAAGCATAGATTCAGAGTTGTAGAGATTGAAGAGCAGAGATTTCAGATCATCTGGCCCAAGCTTTTCATTTAACGTGTTAATTTTCTCATTTAACATAATTATGTTTCACTGAAACCTTCCCGAAACAACAATCAGACCACAATATGGAGCTGTAAGGGCAGGAATTGTAAGGAGTGATGTGCTTTCGCGGGTAATCCTGCTCCTAAAATTGTACCTTACGTGTACCTTTACGTGAGGGCCTTTGTGTCAGACTCCGACTCAGCTGTGCAAGCCCAGGGCCTGTTTCTGGTCCCTTGGGGCTCTTGCTGTTTACCGCCCAGCCCACAGTTGACTTTAGTGGGTTGAACTCCCACGGCCACTTTGGCTTATACCTGACCCTGGAGAGCCCCTCCAGACCCAGGACGGCGTCATGGGGCTAAATGGCGTAGAGCTGTGGTAAGTACGTTTTTAAGCAGCAGTTAGTTTTAAAAATTATTCTTCCAATCAGACTCAAGTCCTTGTGAAAAGTAGCAGCAAGATAGTCCATTTCCAGGCATGTACTCTCTTGCAGTTTAATAAAAAGTGATGGAAAATTTTTATCTTAAAAGTACTTCCCTATACCTCTAACTGCAAGTGTCAGTATTTGTATTTCTAGGTTCCATTAAAGACATTTGTGAGGTATTTATATTAGTAGAATTTGCCCTACTTTGCCTTGCTTAAAAAAATGTAGTACCATTAGATTTTTGTAAGTCAGAATTGCTAAATATTCCCTTGAATGGTGTCTTTCTAAAGTCACAAAGCTGCCTTATCTTGCTTTCAAGAAAATATTATTCTGTGTTGAATGATTTAAGCTTACTGGTTTGCAGAAGATGATAAGGATTGCTGCCTTTAAACAGTAAAACAAGTTCTAGCTTCTTGCACCAAGAAGAAAACTCTTGTTCTTAAGGATCATGCCCCTTCCCAAGGTCCTTCTGTTGACTGGGCTTATGGAGAAGAGATCAGAGAAGCTTTGGGGCCTGTGACATTGTCCATCCTTGCAGCGTCTCTCCTGTCTGTTCCCTGTCCCCTCTCCCTTCCCTTCACTCTGCTCCCCCCTCCCCTTTATCCCAAAGGTGGAGATTTGTTGGGTAATAACATGTCCACTACCAAAGCTTTGCTGCCCTTGGAGAGAGCCTTAATTCCAGGTGGCACCTTGAGGTACATCTGACCTTGGGTTCTAACCAGTCCCCTCTCTGGCTAGACTGTGTTATTCTGTACCTATGCCAACGCAGGGGTCGGGGCCAGGTCTGCTGGAATGAGTCCAATCAGACTCGGAGAGAGAATGGAGCCAGCGTTGGGGGGCTGTGGGGTGTCCGAGGTTGCAGTTAGGAGGCTGAGCTAAAGTAGCATTAGCCCAGGGCCAGTCACAGCTCTCAGCTGACTACAGAAGGGTCGTGATGGCCGTGCCCTGGCCGCTAGACAGTAGTTTAAACTCAGGCCTTTACCCCAAGAGGGAGGGAGAACCAGGCATGACAACATTGTCTTCTCGGTGTCCATCAATGTGTCCCAGGGGCGTGGCCTACCGTGCCAGTCAGCCAGGCCCGCCCTCCGTGGCCCTCCCTGGGATCCACTCAGGCCTCCATTCTCCTCAGGACTCTGCCTTCCCTTTTCTGTTACTCCCCATCTTTACATCACCACTTAAGTGCCACTTGCTGCAAAAGAGGTTTCTCTGACCTCTCAGAAGAGGAAACTCCCTCTTAGATACTTTGCTGCCCCTAATCTTCCTTTGCACTTGTCACTCGAATTAAATACTAATTGTGCTGATTGTACATTTAATTTCAGTCTCTGCTGTAACACAGACCTTCTTCTTTGGGCTAGGACTGTATGTCTCTGATTTATATCTGCATTCTCAGGGCCTGATATGTAATGGTGCCTTGTAAGTACTCAGTGAATACTTGGTGAGTAAACAGGGTGGGTTTAGTATTTCCCCCACTGGACCTGTACTGACCTGAAAATTGGTGGGCTGGGCCTGCAAGTAGGGATGAAAGGACCTGAGAGCTGTGGAGTTTCTGGGGCAGGCAGATGTGAGTGCAATAAGGGAGGGCATTAATTGAAAAATACTGTATTTTCTGGCTCGTAATGCAGAATACAGTGACTCTGTCCAATCTGTTTCCTCCACATCTCAGTTTCTGCTTTGGTATGGTTACTGGTGGTCGATTATATTTTTAGTTCTAGCGTGTAAACAGATCACTTGTGTGTTAATTTTTCTTCTTCTTTGTTCAGTGGCTGAATTTTTCCTGTTTTTCAAAGTTAACCAAAAATTCCATTTTCATGTTTAAATGTTTTGGAAAATCAGTATTCTTTCTTTCTTTCTTTTTTTTTTTAGAGACAGAGTCTTACTTTATCACCCTTGGTAGAGTGCTGTGGCGTCATAGCTTACAGCAACCTCCCACTCCTGGGATTAGGCGATTCTATTGCCTCAGCCTCCCAAGTAGCTGGGATTACAGTTACCTGCCACAATGCCCAACTATTTTTTTGTTGCAGTTTGGCTGGGCCTGGGTTTGAACCTGCCACCCTTGGTATATGGGGCCAGCACTCTACCCAATGAGCCACAGGCACCACCCGAAAATCGATTGTATTTAAAAGGAAAACTTATTCTGATCTATTTATTTTTTAGAGCAAGAAGATTCTGCTGCTGTTTTACTTGTAACAAAAGTACAGTGAGTGTTACAATTACACCTAAGCCATAGCAGTTTTTTAAAAAACTAAAATACACTTTTAGGGTGGCACCTGTGGCTCGGTGAGTAGGGTGCTGGCCCCATGTACTGAGAGTGGTGGATTCAAACCCAGCCCTGGCCAAACTGCAACAAGAAAATAGCCGGTCGTTGTGGCGGGCACCTGTAGTCCCAATTACTTGAGAGGTTGAGAATTGCCTAAGCCCAAGAGTTGGAGGTTGCTGTGAGCTGTGACACCACAACACTCTATTAGAGGTGACAAAGTGAGACTCTGTCTCTTAAAAAACAACAACAACAAAAAAACACTTTTAAATAGGTGTGGGTGGCTCATGCCTATAATCCCAGCACCCTGGGAGGCTGAGGCAGGTGGATTGCCTGAGCTCACAGGTTTGAGACCAACCTGAACAACAGCAAGACCTGTCTCTAAAAATAGCTGGGTGTTGTGGCAGGCATCTGTAGGCCCAGCTACTTGGGAGGCTGAGGCAAGAGAATTGTTTGAGCTTAAGAGTTTGAGGTTACTGTGAGCTGTGACGCCATGGCACTCTCCTGAGGGCTACAAAGCGAGACTGTCTCAAATAAGAAAATAAAATAAGTAAATAAATAGGACTTCTAGCACCAAGTGGATCACATATAACGGTGTTGAGTTTCACGAGTAGTGTTCACCCAGTGGATATCTGGGCAGCAGTGTTTGTTGACTTTCAGGATTCAGTGTAGCCACTCTGATAACGGCAGAACCTGTTTGGGAGGGTGGGAGGGGCTGTGATTTAAGATGATCGCATATCTGGATAAAGGGAAAGTTAATTTTATTACCTAATTTAGTCAGATTTACTTTGAAAATATTAATGAATTGAATCTGTTTATTTGTTAACTGAAGGCCCATTGGTTTGTTTTTTTTTTAAATGTAAGTTATCTATAAATCATGCCGTCTGCATCTAGATAAATGCAGAAACCCCGGAGTGATTGAAAAATCTGGTCCCAGAGATATTAGTGGACCTAAAAAGCAGTCACATGTACTTGGCTTTGAAGGTTTCAGGGAAAAAGATGAAAATTAAAAGTTCCATTACCATCCCGTGAAAGTAGCGTTTAGATAGCTCAATATTGCCAGGCAATTCTGAGCACCTGTGCAGTGTACAAGGTGAAGTAATTTAAGTACCATGGCTCACGTTGTGATTACCAGTATCTCCATTCCAGTAATTTATAATTTTATTTAAAATTTTTAAGAACCATTCATGAGAAATTATTGTTTTGAGCCACCGAGTTTTGGAGGGATTTGTTATGGATTAGATACCTGATATGCCAGGTTTTTTTTTTTTTTTTTGTAGAGACAGAGTCTCACTTTATCGCCCTGGGTAGAGTGCCGTGCCGTCACACTGCTCACAGCAACCTCCAGCTCTTGGGTTTAAGCGATTCTCCTGCCTCAGCCTCCCTAGTAGCTGGGACTACAGGCGCCCACCACAGCGCCCGGCTATTTTTTTGTTTTGCAGTTCGGCCGAGGCCGGGCTTGAACCCGCCACCTTCGGTATATGGGGTCGGCGCCCTACTCGCTGAGCCACAGGAGCCGCCCTGCCAGGTTTATTTATAACCAAACTACCACTGGTTACGTGTTTCTGAATAATTTATTTCCCAAATTCCACTCCATTCTCAAAGAGTAAAAGTTCACTGCGTTAAGGGTTTTTTTGGAATGTGTTATAGGCAGTAGTGGGCAGTTTGAAAAGGGAGGTTCCAGACGGCTTTGAGTCCTGGCAGTGTCCCTGCAGTGTGTGACAGTTCCACACAGTGTCCCTGCAGTGAGTCCCGGCAGTGTCCCTGCAGTGCGTGACAGTTCCACACAGCTTTGAGTCCTGGCAGTGTCCCTGCAGTGAGTGTCAGTTCCAGACGGCTTTGAGACTGGGCAGTGTCCCTGCAGTGCGTGACAGAGTGGGTATTCAGCAGCCCAGTGTCACTACCTGAAGGAACCAAGCTGGAGGATTCATTCTGATAAATTTGTTAAAAGTAAATAAAAGGAAAATGAAGATAGCTTTTTTCTTGTTTCCGAAAACATTTTCTCCAGGACTATAAAAACCTTATAAACATCTTAATTCTCACACTACTCTTCAGAATCGGGTATAAACATGATTTCTTTATAGAATCACATTTTCTGGTCAGATGTTTTTAGTTTAATCATGTTTCTAGTTTCAAGCATATTAAGGCAAAGATCCTATGTTTACCTGTACGTTTTATTGAAATCATCTTTTAGTATTTTTAGAATGAAATTAATAAATTCTAAGAAACAATCTTCAAAAACATACATGAACTCCTCCAGCGTGTTCTGTACCCTCAAGCCTGTGAGCGAGCCTTTGGTGGGTTTCTGTGACAGACCCTTTCCTGTCCCCTGTACAAGAAGGGCTCTGCTGGGGAGCCCCCCCCCTACCCCCAGTCACCTGCCCCTTTCAAGGTGCTGAAGCTGTCCAGGGCCTGTTGAGCTGCTCCGCTGGCTGAGAAGGGAGGTGGTGTAGGAGGAGGGTGTGGGGGTGGAGGCTTAGTGGAGAAACACAGCTGGAATGGAGTGTCAAGTGCAAGGGGGAACTGGAGCTCTTGATGATACATTGAAACATGTAGCTTTTCCTTTTCATCCTTCTGTTACAGTTACATTGTACCTCAGAAAATGACACTTTTAAGTAACAGCAACAGATCTAGGAAGAATTGCAGCTCTCTTTTTAGGATCTTGATGGATGTTTTAAATGTTTCTGGACCTTGATAAACGTACTTGAACCTGTCAGAAGCTTAGACTTTTAAAAGCTGCTTGGGTTTTTTGTTTCTTGGAAATGCTCGTTTGGAGATGTAGGTCTTGTTTTAAACAAGCACTGTCTGTGGTTGTGCTCCTACATTTCTTGACCTTGCAATAATATATTGATTTTGAAACCACCAGCCTGTCTTTTTACTACAGAGATAATTTGGGAGAGTGAAGTGGGTTGCCAGCTTGGGGGTGCATGAGAAAAGGGGGAGCCACTTTCCTCCTTGGTTGGCGGGCACAGAGGAGAAAGACATGCATCCCTCCACTTCTTCTTCAGCTTTCTTGGTGTTGAACTTGACATTTCAGTGATGAGTTTGGTCCTGGCCCCACCAGTTACACATGTGGACAGACACCATGTAGTCAGTGTAGGTCTGCAGATTGTGTGTGGTGTGCTCTCAAGTGCAGTGAAAAAATACCTAACTAACTAGAGATTTAGAGACGTGAATGAGAGAGTGGTTATTTCAAACACAAGATTTGGGGAAGAGATCTCCTCAAACAAGACCATTGTGTGTGTTACTATCCCAGGTAGTCGTGAACCCTGTCTCCCATTAAAATGCTGTTCGGATTTTGGAACACAAAGGTAAAATAATGGATATGGTGTAACGTGGAGTGTTACCTTAAGGGTGTCCTGGTTTAGAGTAGGAGCCCTGACCTGAGCAAGTTACTTTGCCTGTCTTTGCCTTAGTTTCCTCACCATAAAACGGAAATAATAACAACTCATCCATAGGCTTGTTCTGCTGATTCAGTAACTTACTATTGGTAAAGTATTTGAACAGATCCTGCAAGGCATACATTTTAATAGCCATATTTTTCAGGAGTGTGTATCAGTCTTGGTAGAAATCTAGAGGGCACGGTGTCACCTGTTTTTCAGTTTTTCACTTCTAAGTTCTTTCTTCTGCTCTTTCTGTATTCTGCATGGCTGCGGTCGAGGCCAATACCAATATTTGTGGGGCCAAGCACAGTGCTCACGGATTAAGAAGGATGCAGGGTTTTGTTGTCCTAAATCATCAGCTACTGCCAGAAAAACCCACAGAACATCGTTGTGTAAATTGCAGCTGCAGGAAGCGTCTGCCTTGGGGCCTCCGCTCTCAGGAGCTGGATTGACTGAGCACGCCCAGCATGCTTCCTTGGCTTTTTTTTTTTTTTTTTTGGTGTGGATTGGAAATTTTTTGGAAAATAAGAACATATGACCCAGAGAAATAGGAGTAAAAAAGCCACCACCAACATAATGAAGCAGCTAACTGTTTCATTTTAAGTACTCATGCCTAAATAGTAGCTCCTTAGCATCGGAAGTAAGTGATAAGTAAATCTGCTATTCATTATTTTTGGTTCAAAATAAGGATCTATTTTGTATTTGGAGTTCATTCTCCAAGTATAGAAGCCCCTGGCCAAAATAGGAATCTTCCAGTTGTAGTTACAATTAAGTTTAATAAAACTGTGTATCACAGTCCATAATAATTTATTGATTATTATCTGGTCACTGTGTTCTGAGAAACACAACATGTAAGAATTATTAGAACATACCAATTTTTCCTTCTAAACCATACATTTTAGAAAAAGACACTTCTTTAAAAAAAAAACCTAAATATATTGCTTAATTCATCCACATTCTTGCTGCCGTCTTGAGGACTTTGCTTTCTATGAAATCAGCTGGCCGTCATGTTCCCCAGATGTTTCTTAGCCTCGCAAGTTTAACTGGAGTCTTCTCCCCACGAGACTCCAGAGCCCAGAGACCCTTTCCTCGTGTGCCGTCACCCCTCCTTTCTGGCATGCTCTGGAGAAATTCGTCCTTCCCTTTTGATGATACTTTTCTGTGGCCTATACTGAGTGAGGTCAATATTTACTGTCTGAGTGAGACCTGCTACAGTTCGGAGCATAGTATTTAAAACCACTGTATTATACGTTATCCTGTGTACTGCTAAAAAGAGAATAAAATGACACTTCCTTGAATATAAGCACCTGCTATTTTTATGTATATCTGTTTAGGTTTTTCTGTTTGCGTTTGTATGCAGAACTCCATATAAGCATATATAATGATATTTTATGTACTTTTAAAAGGAATCATTTTGCAGCAGTAGTTATATCACTATTTTTTCCTCTGTCAAGGAACATGTTATGAAAATGAGTCAAACATATAAATGTTAAAACTACAAAACTTCTAGAAGAAAGCATAGGATCTTTGTGATCTTGGGTTAAGGAAAGATTTGTTAGATAAGATACAAAAAGTATGAGCAACAAAAGAAAAAGCTAATAAATTGAATATCAAAATTTAAAATTTTGCTTTGCGAAATAGACCATTAAGAAAATGAAAATACAAGCCACAGACCCAGAGAGAATATTCGTAAACCATGTATCTACTACATGATTTGAATCCAGAATATATTAAGAATTGTACAACTTAGTCATAAGAAAACAACCAAATTAAAAGTTGAGGGCAAGGCTTGAATAGACACTCAATAGAGAAGATAAATGGAGGTCAGTTAAACACATTGGTAGATGTTCAATATCATTAGTCACTAGGAAAATGCAAATTTAAACTACAGCGGAACACACTGCTCAGTTACTAGGATGGCTGTAAAAAGAACAAGATTGCCACTGCTAAGTGTTGATGGGGTTGTGGAGAAACTAGAGTCCTCACACCCTGGTGGGAATATAAAGTTGTACAGTCTTTTGGAAAACTCTTTGCAGTTTCTCTCAAGAATAGAAGAAAAAGTATCCAATGTACTCAGCCCTAATATGAAGCTAATTTATAGCTTTCATATGAAGGCTAAAACCCAATTATAGCACAGGAATACAGGGATAGGGGAAAGGGAGGGGAGGGGTGGGGGGAGGATGGG
>CAUYON010052153.1:0-22456 GCA_963573935.1 Arctocebus calabarensis
CAAGAAGTAAAGTCTCCATCTTTCTTTAAGGCTGCGTAATATTCCATGGTATACATGTACCACAATTTATTAATCCATTCGTGGGTTGATGGGCACTTGGGCTTCTTCCATGACTTAGCGATTATGAATTGGGCTGCAATAAACATTCTGATATAGATATCTTTGTTATAATATGATTTTTGGTCTTTTGGATATATACCTAGTAGAGGAATTATAGGATCAAATGGCAGATCTATTTTTAGATCTTTAAGTATTCTCCAAACATCTTTACAAAAAGAACGTATTAGTTTGCATTCCCACCAGTAATGTAGAAGTGTTCCCTTTTCTCCACATCCACACCAACATCTCTGATTTTGGGTTAATCTTACTGGAGTTAGATGATATCTCAAAGTAGTTTTTATTTGCATTTCTCTGATGATTAAGGATGGTGAGCATTTTTTCATGTGTCTGTAGGTCGTGCACCTGTCTTCTTCAGAGAAGTTTCTCTTCAGGTCCCTTGCCCACCCTGAGATGGGATCACTTGTTCCTTTTTTGCTAATACATTTGAGTTCTCTGGGGATTCTGGTTATTAAACCTTTGTCAGAGACATAACCTGTAAATATCTTCCCCATTCTGAGGGCTGTCTGCTTGCTTTACTTACTGTGCAGAAGCTTTTTAGTTTGATCAGGTCCCAGTAGAGTATTTTTGATGCTGCTTCAATTGCCCAGGAAGTCATCCTCATAAAATATTCACCCAAGCTGATTCCTTTAAGAGTTTTCCCTGCACTTTCTTCCAGTATTTTTATAGTTTCATGGCTTAAGTTTAAATCTTTAATCCAGTGAGTGTTTATCTTAGTTAACGGTGAAAGGTGTGGGTCTAGTTTTAGTTCTACAGGTCGCCAGCCAGTTCACCCAGCACCATTTGTTAAATAGGGAGTCTTTTCCCCACTGAATGTTTTTAATTGGCTTGTCAAAGACCAAATAACAGTAGGTAGCTGGGTTCATCTCTTGGTTCTCTATTCTGTTCCATACATCTACCTCTCTGTTTTTGTACCAGTACCATGCTGTTTTGATCACTATTGATTTATAGTGTAGTCTGAGGTCTGGTAGTGTAATTCCTCCTGCTTTGTTTTTATTTCTGAGTAATGTCTTGGCTACTCGAGGTTTTTTCTATTTCCATATAAAACAATGTATTATTTCTTCAAGATCTCTAAAGTATGACAATGGAGCTTTACAAGGGATTGCATTAGAATTGTATATTGCTTTGGGTAGTATGGACATTTTTAACAATGTTGGTTCTTGCCAGCCATGAGCATGGTATGTTTTTCCATTTGTTAACGTTTTCAGCTATTTCTTTTTTTAAAGTTTTGTAATTCTTTTTATAGAGATCTTTCACATCCTTTGTTAGGTAAATTCCCAAATATTTCATCTTCTTTGACACTACTGTGAACTGAATAGAGTCCTTCACTGTTTTTTCAGCTTGGCTATTGTTGGTATATATAAAGGCTACAGATTTATAAGTGTTGATTTTGTAGCCTGAGAAACTGCTGTATTCCTTGATCACTTCTAAGAGTTTTGTTGTAGAATCCCTGGTGTTTTCCGGGTATACAAACATATCATCTGCAAAGAATGAAAGTGTGATCTCTTCTGACCCTATATGGATACCCTTGATCACCTTTTCTTCCCTAATTGCAATGGCTAAAACTTCCATTACAGTGTTAAAGAGCATTGGAGACAATGGGCAACCTTGGCTGGTTCCTAATCTGAGTGGAAATGATTTCAATTTAACTCTATTCAGTACCATTTTGGCTGTGAGTTTGCTGTAGATGTATCATTAGCATTTTTTAAACTTACAGTGTTCTTCATGGTCCCAAGACAGTGCTGGAGAACCAAAAATCACAGCAGCCAGTCCAAGCAAGAAGAAGATTGGAAGACAGGGGCACAGAGGTACACTGCCCTTGAGGCAATCCCCTTAAAAACTCTCTCCCAGAAGCCCCACCCAGCTATTTCTGTTAATATCTCTGTGGCTGAAACTCTATCACTGGACCACTCCTGCCCATAAGAAGAACTCGGGAATGGAGATACAGGAGGTTGGTACATCGGCCACCCAATGTGAGTCTTTTGGTAAGAAAAAGGATAGAATAGTCAATAGGCAACGACCAAGCTTGCCACAAATGCCTTAAATAGGCATTTAAAGACACATAGAGGGACTGTGCAATGTGGAGAAGGCAGAATCCTTGCTTCTGTGGAGTAAAACAAAGCTGTGTCACAGCTCATGGCCTCAAATATTGGATAATACAGTGGTTTATTCAGGCTACAGTTATCCAGGTAATTTTTTAAATCAATCTAATTTAAAAGGAAGCATAATTTTATCAAAAATATTCAGAGCCCTTCAATGCCTTTGGCTTCAATGTTGATCTCTAAGGTTCAAATTTTCATTCCATAAATAAGCCTAAAATAGCAGTTCTCAACCTGTGGGTAGCAACCCGTTGGGGGTCAAACAACCCTTTCAACCCTTTCACCTAAGACCATCCCGCATTTCAGACATTTACATTACGATTCATGACAGTAGCAAAATTACAGTTACGAAGTAGCAACGAAAATAATTTTATGGTTGGGGGTCACCACAACATGAGGAACTGTATTAAAGGGTCGCAGCATTAGGAAGGTTGAGAACCACTGGCCTAAAGGCACATGAGCCTGGTCTTAGGGCTAAAAGCAAAGCACCCCTAACTAGAGGGAGATGCTACTGCACTCAGGAAAGCCAAAGATTTTCCTTTCTCTTCTCACAGGGCTCATCTCAGGAAACTTCTGGAAATGTCCTCCTACCCAAGGTCAGAGAAACTCAGAAAGCTCAGCACTTTTTCAGTTGACAAGAACCGTGGGCTCTTTATCTTGGAAACTGCCTTACAGTAGCTTAAGAGAAGAGGAAGAGGAGAAAGAGAGGCTCTACAGAGGGCAAAGGCAGTCTCCTCAGCACAGGGGCAGGGCCTGACACCAAGGAGCTCCAGCCCAGAGAGGAGCTGCCCCTCCTTGAGTTGTGACACTGCGGGAAATTGATCTGGAGACACTGTAGCAACATTGTGACTTTAGGTTACTTCTGTGTACTTCTTTACCGTATATTTAGACCAGTATGATTGGCTGAGTAGTTGTTGCACAACACTTGAGTGCTGGATGGAAATTAGAACCAAGAGTGATGGGGCCCACCTGTAAAGCTTCCCAGATGTGGCCAACTAAAGGGTAACATCCTTCTGAAGAGCAGGACCTGCCATGATCTATCCGTTTAGCTCACATGGCCAATATTCACATCAATGGCTGCTCTTAGAATTTTCTTTATTCCAGACTGTGTTCATTTTTTTTAATTTTTGATTCATGAAGAAGTCCCAGAACTTATTGACTTACCTACTCTTCCAATGAAAGGTACATTACAGAGCAAAAATACTGGATGAGAAATAGAGGGAAAGCCATATTATGAAGAACATAAAGACAAGGAAGTCTGAAGATCACGTCAACCCTTGTATTGTTTCTTATTGACACATTCTTGACATTGATGTACTGTGGACATTTAAAAAATTCTGAATTTTTATCATTCATTATTTATTAATAATTATTTCATTATTTGTAAACACAGTATTATGAATCAATGTAAAATCCTTATAATCTCTTTGTGAATCTGGCTATATCATTTTTTACATGCCATATAGAAATCACAACTAGAAGAGAAAAAAATAAAAGGTGGAAGGAACCAGAAATAATTCCTGGAAAATTAAAACATTTTTGGCAACTTGTGTTTAAACTTACACATGTCCCAGTGTTCCAGACATGTTCCAGACATGTATAGGGCCACATTTGATCTTCAGGAATATTCCAGGCTACGTCAGCATCTCACATTTCTGAACTCCTGACTACGGCCTTTCCCATGCCACATAACTCTTACTTACATGACACCTTCAGCTGACTTTAACTTTCATGCCAGTTTGTCCCCTCCCTTAAGGAGTTTCAATATACTTAAGAAGACTTGGAGATTCCTTTGTTCTTCTAAAGTCACACACAGCCTCCAACACAGTTTTGCATACAGCAGGGAAGCTATTGGTATGCACTCATTGTGTATCACATGCAGTCTGGTAGGTGTGCACCTGTTAGGATCTAAGGGATCAATACATATTTCCATTGTCTATTCCCCACCCAAACATGCCCACTCCAAATTCAGGCCAGTTGAGAGACACAAGGGCATGTAAATGAAGATGGGAGTGTGAGCTTTCTTACTAATCAGAGCTGTTCTGGAGGGGGATGCTTAGGTGGCCAGTCTCAGTGGCCTTCTTAACCAGCTCCCTTCAGAACCAGACAGATTCATCCCCAGGTCACGAGGTGCAGCTGGCCACCCTCAGGCCTCCCGCAGTGTTGCGGGCTAATGCACGTGGTAAATGCACCTTTTGTGGACAGGAAGATCTAAAAACGAGAGGATCTAGAGGGGCAAACCAAATTTACAAAGCTCCTTTTCCAAATCACCGAGCAGATAAATCACTTCTGCCACAAGGAGGAGTTTAGTAAGGGACTTAAAAACAAGGATCATAGCTTTATCTCCTGGGGCTTGAAAGCTCTTTCCTCCCTGAGAAGAGCAGAGCATCTTCCCATTTAAATTCCACAGATGCCTGATTTTCCCTTCACCCCCGGATGTTAATCTTCTGTCCTGTGAGGATCACTTATATTTATTATGTGCCAAGCTCAACACCCAACCCATAATTCAAGATAACCCCCTCATAAATTCTATGTATAGGATTTATATATCCCAGATGAGTGGAAGTTTTGATCTTTAGAACAAGACAGATTTTTTTTTTTATTTGTAATTCACAAATGCCCTGCAACGCACATAGCTCTCTGTCCCTCGTGTTTCCTATGGAGCCTCCTGTGTGCTGGGAGATTATGGTGCAAAGACGGTGAAATAAATCCTAATCTTGAAGAATTTGTTCTAAGGATGTTGATAAATGTTTTTAGATATATGAGATTTATTCCATAACAATGTCATCTCTGACTTTTCAACTAAATAAGCTATCTAAGCTTAGGAAAATCTGTTTTTAAGACAACCCTGACTTAAGACTGCATGGAAGTAACAAAATTGTGTGCTGGTCCTGCACACAGGGGCACTATTTTAAAGAAATCAAGCTTCTCAATTCTTAGTCTTGGGCAAGTGGCCTGAGACACTTTAATGAAAATGACAAAGCACAATTAGAGTTCTTGAGGCATTAGAAGTATTCACTAACATGGGTTTTCAAACAGACTAGTTACTGTAGTGGATAACTGCTAAATCTCAGTGGCTAATTTAGTGTAGTAAACATTTGTTTATAAGCTGTGGTACAGCTTATCGGGGTCAAAAGAGGATATTGCATCTCTTTTGGGGACCCACCTTGTGTTTTCACCTTCCCCTAGGTCTCCAGAGTTTCCTTGATTCAGCCCATGCATGAGAAAAGAGAGTTGGAATAAGAGTTGAAACATTTGATTTGGTTTTCAAAGAACCAGGCCTAAACTTCACACCTACATCCCTCTGCCACTGGATCACATGCCACTCCTAACGGCAGGGAGATGGCCACCGTAGCCCAGTGCCCAAACAGGAGTGCCAGTGATTGCAAGTAGTCTTACACCATGAGTGTTCAAAACAGCCAGGGCCAAAAGAAGCCAGGTGCAAAACATCACATGCGTAGTATCATATGATGTAGTTCACACACGTATGCAATGTCCCCAACAGTTTAATCTACACAGACAAAAGTAGATGAATGGTCATTAAGGGCTGGGAGGAGTTGTAGGGGCATGGAGGGGTATTAACTAAAAGGTATAGCGTTTCTTTTGAGGTGATAAAAATGTTCTAAAATGGACGATGGTGATGCCCATCGTGTCACATATATGTGAATATACTAAAAACTATTGAACTGTACATTGCAAAATGCGTAAGTTGTATATGAATTCTATCTAAATAAAGTTGTTTAAATAAATAAATAGTACATATGGGTATGTAGGAACTCTCTGCACTATCTTAGCAATTTTTCTGTAAAATGCAACTCTAATAAAGTAAAAGTTTAGTTTAACAAAAAAGAAGATTATTCTTTTCTTACTAATATGTTTGAGTTCTCTGTGGATTCTGGTTATTAAACCTTTGTTGGAGGCATAACCTGCAAAAATCTTTTCCCATTCTGAGGGCTGTCTTCTTGCTTTACTTACTGTGTTCTTGGCTGTGCAGAAGCTTTTTAGTTTGATCACGTACATAATGTATTTTTGATACTGCTTCAATTGCCTAGGGAGTCTTCCTCATAAAATATTTGCCCAGGCTGATTTCTTCAAGAGTTTTCCCTGTACTTTCTTCTAGTATTTTTATGGTTTCATGTCTTAAGTTTAAACCTTTAATCCAGTGAGTGTTTATCTTAGTTAATGGTGAGAGGTGTGGGTCCAGTTTCAGTCTTCTACAGGTCTCCAGCCAGTTCACCCAGCACCATTTGTTAAATAGGGAATCTTTTCCCCACTGAACGTTTTTAATTGGCTTGTCAAAGATTAAATAGTGGTAAGTAACTGAGTTCATCTCCTGGTTCTCTATTCTGTTCCATACATCTAACGCTCTGTAAGGGTGGGAAGAGAAACTTCTCTGAAGAAGACAGGTGCACGACCTACAGACACATAAAAAAATGCTCACCATCCTTAATCATCAGAGAAATGCAAATCAAAACTATCTTGAGATATCATCTAACTCCAGTAAGATTAGCCCACATAACAAAATCCCAAAACCAGAGATTTTGGCGTGGATGTGGAGAAAAGGGAACACTTCTACGTTGCTGGTGGGAATGCAAACTAATATGTTCCTTTTGGAAAGACGTTTGGAGAATACTCAGAAATATAAAAATAGACCTGCTATTTGATCCTGTAATTCATTAACTTGATATATACCCAGAAGCCCAAAAATCACATTACAACCAAGATATCTGTACCAGATTGTTTATTGCAGCCCAATTCATAATTGCTAAGTCATGGAAGAAGCCCAAGTGCCCATCAATCCACGAATGGATTAATAAATTGTGGTACATGTATACCATGGAATATTATGCAGACTTAAAGAAAGATGGTGACTTTACCTCTTTCATATTTACATGGATGGAGCTGGAACACATTCTTCTTAGCAAATTATCTCAAGAATGGAAGAAAAAGTATCCAATGTACTCAGCCCTACTATGAAGCTAATTTATACCTTTCATATGAAGGCTATAACCCAGCTATAGCACAAGAAGATGGGGAAAGGGGTAAGGGAGGGAAGGGGTGGAGGAGGCTAGGTGGAGAGAGGTTAAATGGTGGGATCACACTTATGGTGCATCTTAGAAGGGACAGGTGAAACCTACCAAATGCAGAACACAAATGTTTTCACACAATAAATGAGAAGGTCCCATGAGGGTTATGTCAAACAGTTGCATGAAAGTGTTTCAGATTGTATGTGAAGCCTGCACACTGTACTCCATTATTGTGCTAATGTACACAACTATGATTTAAAAATAAATAAATAAATAAAAATAAAAATAGACCTGCCATTCCCTCCTACAATTCATATACTAAGTATATATCCAAAAGACCAAAAATCACATTATAACAAAGATATTTGTACCAGAATGTTTATTGCAGCCCAATTCATAATTTCTAAGTCATGAAAGAAACCCAAGTGCCCATTGACCCATGAATGGATCAATAAATTGTGGCATATGTACACCATGGAATATTATGCAGCCTTAAAGAAAGATGGAGACTTTACCTCTTTCATGTTTACATGGATGGAGCTGGAGCATATTCTTCTTAACAAAATATCTCGAGAATGGAAGAAAAAGTATCCAATGTTCTCAGTCCTACTATGAAACTAATTTATAGCTTTCATATGAAGGCTATAACCCAATTATAACCCAAGAAGAAGGGGAAAGGGGAGAGGGAAGGGAATGAGGAGGATGGGTGAGAGGAGGGTAATCGGTGGGACCAGACCTACAGTGCATCTTGCAAGGGTGCATGTGAAATTTACTAAGTGTAGAATATAAATGTCTGGGCACAATAACTAAGAAAATGCTGTGAAGGCTATGTTAAACAGTTTGATGAAAATATTTCAAATAGTATATAAAACCAGCACATTGTACCCCATGATTGCATTAATGTACACAGCTATGATTTAATAAAAAAAAGAAAAATGATTAAAAAATAAAATGGGCCAGAACCAATTTCAAAGATAGTGATTTTTCTCCAGCAATGTCTTCTTTCCACGTTTTTCTCGGGTAAAAAGTGGTGAAAATGAATGTGTTAGGATCTATGCTTCAAATCAAAAAGCTTCAACTTTAAGAATAATTTTCACTCTGTTTGAACCTTGGTTTCCTATTCTATAAAATGGATGTGATACATCAACATCAAGAGTTTGTCATATTGGGTGGCACCTGTGGCTCAAAGGAGTAAGGCGCCATCGGCCCCATATGCCAGAGGTAGCAGGTTCAAACCCAGCCCCAGCCAAAAACTGCAAACAACAACAACAACAAAAAGACTTTATCATATTGATTAAGTACAATAATAAGTTTGAAAGCCTGTGGAAATCCAGGCACCCAAGTTGGCTCTTGATTAAAGCATATATTAATCAGTTAAACCCTTTGAAATGAATATTAAAAACACAACCCAACAAAAAATTTATTAGACTTGATCAGACACTTCACGAAAGAAGATATTCAGTAGGTTGATAATATATGAAAAAGTCCTCCATGTCATTAGTCACTAGGGAAACATGAAGCAAAACCACAATGAGATACTTCTACACACTCCACAGAATGGCTAAAAATAAAAAAGTGTTAGCAAGGATGTGGAGCAACTGGGACTCTTACACATTGCTGGTAGATGTTTAAAATTGCACAGTCATTTTGAAAACAAATTGGAAGTCTCTGAGGAGTAATTTGAATGTTTACCTACCTGATGACCTAGCATAATAGTCCCAGACATTCAAAAATGAATGTGTATGTTCACAAAACACACATATATAAGTAGCAGCTTTATTCACGTTGAGCAAAAGTTGGAAATAGCTCAGGATATCCATCAATAGGAAAATAGATAAATTATAGTATATCCATCCACACAATGGAAGAGTACATACATGATACACATAACCAGAGAGATGAATTTCAAAAATATGTACTGAATGAAATAAAGCCTAAAGAATACATATGTAGGATTTCATGTGTGTAAAGTTCTTAAATGTAGACAACTAATCTATAGGGACAGAAAGCAGGTCAATGGCTAACTGGATCTAGTTGTGGACTAGTACTTGGCTAGAAAGAAGCATGAGTTAACTTTTGGGAGAATGGAATTATTTTACTTATTCATTCATTCATTCATTTGGACAGGGTCTCACTCTGTCACCCAGGCTGGAGTGCAGAGACATCATCATAGCTCACTGCAACCTTGAACTCTTGGGTTCAAGTGATCCTTTCACCTCAGTCTCCTAAGTAGCTGGAACTACAGGTGCCCACCATTATGCCTGAATAATTTTTTCTATTTTTTATAGAGACAAAGCCTAGCTATGTTGCCCAGACTTGTCTCAAACTCCTGGCCTCAAGCAATCTTCTCAGCTTTCCAATATATTTTAATTAGGATGTATTGTATACATTTGTCAAAATTCGTTGTGCTGAACACTTAAGAAGTATGCATTTAATTGACTATAAGAAAGTACTATTAAAATGAAAATTTATGGGACTAATGGAAAGAGAGAAGAAGTTACTTCATCTTATTTGCCTTGGAAATGAGAAGGTGAATTTCATCCTTATTTGCCTTGGAAATGAGAATTAGACATATGCTAATGGTCTGTCTCTGTGTCCCACCACCTGCCTGCTCAAGTCACCAAAGCACAAAGCCCTGGAAAATCACCTTCAGTCAATGTCCTCTAAAGACATGCCATGCCCAGTGCCTACTCTGCAGGTCAGTATGTTCCAAATTACAGTAAAAAAGATAAGTAAATAAATATTCTCTGACCCAGATATATCTTAGGGGATCACATTTTTTCATAAGTTATATAAAGCCTATGAAAACAGGAAATAAAAGCACACTGAAAGCATTGCAGAAAAAAATAGACTAAAATGTAAATGAAGGCTATGAGAAAAAAGACAGAAGATGCATTTTTTTTTTCCAAGTTCCAAAATTATGCTGGCTCAAACTCAGGAAAGGAGGAAATGAGAACCCTGGGATGGAATGGCAATCACAGGCAGCCAAACAGAACATTCACAGCATAGCATGGAGGGCGGAGAAGCAAATATGTCTCATATTAACTTACAGTCCCCGACCAGTTAAAACGGGAATTTAATGACTCTTTAAGGCTGTGTCTTATGCATGAACAGGAATTGAATCAAAGTTGGATGCAGACACCTATTAAATTACTAAAACAGATTCTATACCTTGACTTTTAGACATTAAGACTTCATCTTTGGTGGAGAGAACCAGTCAACAACCTGTCAATAAACCTTGAATGATCTTCTAATAGTGGGTAGGACTTGAGTTTTATGAGTTGTTTTCACAGTATGTACGGTAAGTAGCTACTTTTTAGAAATGTCCATAGATTCTAAAATAAGAGTAGATTAAATATGAAGGCATGATATCTTTGTATGAATAAGTGCGCTTACAACTGCTCTCTATGAATTGTGACCATGACGGTATCTGACATACTAATGTTCTGCGACTGTGAACTTATTTGTTTCTGTTAATATTTTGACTTTTTGTATATTTCGGATCTTCATTGTGAAAAACACAAAGATTCTTCATGACTCCATCTTTGTAGACTGTCAACTAGAAATACTTGGAAAGCTTTTCCTTCAGATGTTATTTTTATCAGCTATTGATATCATTATATTTGGTTTCCTTTGGGCCAGAATTTGTTCATTTTTTTTGTCCTTAATAGTTTTTGGTTGTTTTATTTTAGGTGTATTTCTGTGAAAGTGCATGTGACTATATTGCTGTGGGGCGAGGAGAAAAGATTAGGGGTTGTTTTGACTTGAGCTTTTTGTTTTGTAAAGGAGCGCAGGGTTCCTGGTTCTACAAACAGCACCTCCTCTGGCCACACCCTCACCCTGACCTTAGCTGCACCACCATGGACATCTCCCATTTAAATATCTCACTCCCCATCTCTGACTTCTGCAGCGCCTCATCCCCGCAAGACTGAACGCACTTTTTCTCATTTCTCTCCCTTTGCAAACGAGGCCGCAGGCCGGTCATTCCCCTCATTCTGTGCATCCATTCTCACTTCCTCTGCCCCTCTAATCTTTCCCTGTCCCCTGGCTCAACACTCCACTTGGTCTTCAGCTGCACCCAAGCAGCTAAACACAGATGAGTTTGGGGCACCTCTGCACTGGCGGCGAACTCTGCAGAGATTGTCCCCTGGGTGTGCTTACCCCCCACACTGTCTATCCTACATCTCTAAAAACCCAAACCTATGCTCTTCCTTATCACAAGAGTTTATCAAAAATTCCGTTCCCTGAATCTTTTCTTGTGTCAAAGGACTTAGTCTTTTTACCAACTTTTTCTATCACTGAAAGAACTAAAGGGTTCTTATGTTCATACTGATATGTTCGACCCAATCTCTCAATCCAATCTTGTGTCCAAGTCGTATGATTGATTGCTAATTATATACTCAGAGCAAACCCAAAATGTTTTCATTTTAATGAAAGAGGATGGGGCTGGCACTAAGCAGACAGGGATGAATGAGATAAATGAGGGCTGCTGAGGGATTTGCTTTATCTCCCTGAGGTCCTCTTTGGTAAAAGCATCAAAAAGAAGTTGACCTAGAAAAAGAACCAGCAAGAGCTCCATACCTATTCCCCCACCAGCCAGCACTGTTGCCCCTGGGGAAAACAGAAAAGTAAGTAGGCCACTGAAGGAAAAATAAAGCAGAAAATCATATTACCTGGTCATACTACGAAAGTTTCTCTTCTGAATGATCAGTCCCTGGAATAAACATTAAATTTAAAAGGTCTTATTATTTTACTTGATTTCACTGCTTCAAAATATATCTGCTAAATAGATCTACGACATCCTTTATTGCAAGCCTAATGGAATTTTGGCATCAAAAACCTGATCCATTTTTGGTTTTTACCTTATAAAACTTCATGTCTATCAGATCCCTTAATGGACAGAGCAGATCATTAAAACTCCAGGCTTTTCTACAGCCCCGGCCAGGAAACTGGCAAGGCCCCCTCTTTTTTTTTTTTTTCTTTCTTTTCATTTAGTGATGGGCAGTGTTTTATAAGCTGATTTTCTAATTGAATATAATTTGATTGAGAAACTCCAAGTTGGCTGAAGGCCTTTTGAACTTGCCTTTGCAATCCACAGTTTAGGAAGGCAGTCCTAAAAGGCCCCAAATCTGATGGGCCTTTTTAGCAACAAGTTAGCCATCTCCCAGCTCAGGGAGGGTCACTCTTCTGAGCAGCCTGGGCAGAGTCCGAGAGGTGGTTCCTACAGCTATGCTTCGGTGGCACTCCACATGGAGAAGTGTGTCTGAACATTCTTCTCTAGCACAACAACCCTTCAGGTATCTGGGTTAAGATTGCCAAGATCCACATGACCACAGAAATGCTAAAAATAAATAAATAAATCAGCAGTAAAATGTAAAATATCATTGAGTTTGAGATGAGTTGGTGATTCCAAGTATAGCTTCACAGGTTATTTACTGGACAGGATCTGAGGAAAAGACTTGGTAATCATTACAATTTGCTATAATAAGCTCTGAAGGTAGATATGCATACACCCCAGTTCTGCCACTTATTAGCCATGTGAGGGCATGACTTCGGGCAAGACACCTCACCTCTCTGAGCTTCAGTTAAATACAGAGAGTCACATTTATCTTGCAGGTTGTTCAAAGAGATCACGATTCAAAGTCCCTGGTACATAGTATGTGCAAAATCAATCTTGTGGTAAATAAGAAAAGACTCTTACGTTGACAATTTGACTCTTTCCAAGAAATTGCCTGGGCGTCTCCTCACTTTTTTCTGTGCCATTACCTTCAAGGAAGTGATAAGAATAAGGGACTTGCATACAGCTTTGCACACAATGGAAGCTCAGGAAATATTTACCAGCTTGGCTTAATTTAACTGTATCCTCAACCCTGATTCAACTACCATTACTACTCCAAGACACAACAGACCCTCCACAGCAGCCAGAAATACCAGACTGATCTTAGAGCTTTCAAAACTAATCTACATGTGGGAAGTTAGGGCAGAGATGACCCAGATCAGTGCAGGTCTGGGAGTGGTGAATCAGTGTCCTCGATACACGGATCATAGCCGGCACCATGCTAGTGTTGGCCTCCTTTAATTCAGAATTCTCAGTAATCCCCTAGAAGGACTAGGAGTTTCTAATATTATCCCAGGATTTAGGAACAAAATTTTTCATCACCCTATTGATCAGCTAGTCACCTAAAATAACCCAGTCCCTTGGTCATCCTACTAGTCTACTGGCCATCTGAACTTTGAGGGTCCCTTTGTTGCTGAGATTTGATAATAAATGGAACATCTTGGGGTAGAAGATATTTCGTACTTTGACCTACAATTGCAGACACCTGGTACCATCCCATACACCCATTCTAATCTAGTACCTTTCAATGGCAGGACTGTGGATTGTTGCCATGGAGGTCATCAAGGACTCCAACTTAGGGCACTGATTTCTCTCTACCTAGGCTGGTGAGCTGAGTTCAACTTACATGAAAACTAGAGCCTTGATGGCTTGCAGAGGTTAATCATGGAAGGTTAGGCAATTAGTGAACACATTTAAATTTGCATAAATTTTTTGTCCCATTATGGTAGTTAGGTTTTGGATACAAATGAAAATGAAATGGAAAGTCACCCACAGGATCTCAACTCCATTTAACGGTCCGCACAGATAGCAGGGTCACAGGCCAGGTAGACACTGCCCTGCTGGGCACACAGGTACAGCTTTGTGAAGCCCTAAGAGGACCAAATGTAGCCCATGCCTGGAGCTCAGCTGACAAACACTAGAATTCACACTTGCTGTTCAAATAATCAGAAAGAGGGTTTACTCTTGCCCATGAGGAAGAGCCTCTGAGAAGGTTATGCTTCTCTTTTTTTAAAAAAAAATTTAATTGACACATAATAATTATACATTCCTATAGGGTACAATATAATGTTTCAATGCATGCATATAGTGTGTAATGTAGCAATCAAAGCTAATTAGCACATCATCACCTCAAACATTTATTCTTTCATTATAGAGAGAACATTCAAAATTATCTCATCTAGCTATTTTGAAATATATAATACACTATTGTTAACTATAGTCATCCTATGGTGCAATTGGACACCAGAACTTGCTCCTACCTAACTGTAACGTTGTGCCCATTGACCCTCTCTAGTACCTCCTTCTACCTTCTCTACTCAGTGTCTGGTAACCACTGTTCTATTCTCTTCATATAAGAGATCAATTTTTTTAGAATCCTATTTGCAAATATAGGTATATACAAAAATATATACTATATATGTACTCTATACTATACCCCCATATATACTATGTATACACCCAAAATTTTCTTCCCATTGATGGAAATTTAGGTAGTAGAGTCTGTATCTTGACTATTGTGAATAGTCCTCCAATAAACATGGAAGTGCAGATAAATTCTTACACATATTGATTTCATTTCCCTTGGATATACACATACCCAGTAGTGGGATTGCTGGATTATATAGTTCTATTTTTTTTTCAGCTGCCTTTATTGGGGGTCACGGGCCAGCTGACTTCAATTAAAGGCCACACACTTGATCTTGATGTCACCATCAGCTGCCATGTAGATGGCCTCCAGGTTGAGGAGGTTAGGGAAATTGAATGTGTAACCATCTGACAGCTTGACAGATCTGCCTGGTCAAAGTTGATGCACACCTCCACGACACCTCCAGCTGGAAGGGAAAGGCAGCCTCCTGCTGCTCAGGCCCCCATGCCCCGCCATCCTTGCTATTGCACACGATAGCATTGGCATCCCCTTGGGCATGGAAGCAGGGGTTGAAATGCAGGCACAGGTTGTTGCTATCTTTGCCCAGGTTCAACACAAAGCTCATGGTGTCGGGGGCCACCTCGCCCCATACTCTGAGGCACTTCTCAGGTTTGAGATTTAGGTTGCTGGCGACCAGACCACAAGCCATGATTGAACCAGGAGGATGCTCGGGGACCCATGCACCAGCCATCTGAAGACTCCATCCCTAGTTGTTCTATTTTTAATTTTTTTAAGGAACTTCCATATTGCTGTCCATAATAGCTGCACTAATTTACATTCACACTAACAGTGTACAGGGTTCCCTTTTCTACACAACCTCACCATCACTTGTTATCTTTTACCTTTTTATGACTGTCATTCTGACTGGAATAAGGTGATATCTCATGTGGTTTGGATATGACTCTACAAGCACAAGCAACATTAGCAAAAACACACAAATGTGATAACATCAAGCTAAAAAGCCTCTGTACAGCAAAGGTAACAATGAACAATGTGAAGAGACAACCTACAGAAAGTAAGAACATATTTTCAAATTATATATCCTCCAAGGTGTGAATAACCAGAATATATAAGGCACTCAAACAACTCAACAGCAAAAGTAATAATAATAATGCCATTGCAAAATGAGTAAAAGACCTTATGAGACATTTCTCAAAAAAAGACATACAAATGGCCAAGTATCTTGGAAATTTGCATGGAAAAAATGCTTACCATCACTGATCATTAGAGAAATGTTCATCCTTCTTCCTGAATTATTAATGCTGCTCAGCAGTGACCAAACATCACAGCTTGGAGACAAAAAGTCACCTTTGGCAAGGTTTACCCTATTCCTCTCTTAAAATAAATAAAGGCAGAAAAATATAGAGAATTGCATAGGGCTAAATTCAGCTATTCAAAAGACATAAAATAGTCATAAATGTCCTTCTTTTATGAGGAGTGCTGACATCATGTAGTGGTTATACCTTCTTAATATCTTTACTTGCTAAAACAAAAAGTTGGCAATCACATGTTATATTCCTCCTACTCCTCTTTATAAAACCTTTTGCTGGTCCTTAAAAATCCAAAATCTGGAACATCTGGAAAAAGGAAAGTAGCATGATATCTGTGCTATAAACCAGCTGTGGGTTCTCAAGCAAATCGCTCTGAGTCTCTGCTCTTTGGTTTCTTCATGAGGAAATTGGAGGAGGTGGGTCAAGCATGCCTGCCAGAGGTGGACTCGGTGTGGCTTTGTGGCAGGAGCCAAGTTAAGCCTGGGCTCTCCTGTGTGTCACACACATGCTAAATGAAAATAAAAGAGAAGCTTTGTTGCTGATGGAAATTAGTTAAGTAAATTTCAAATATTCATAACAGTCTATAAGTCTAGATCAGGAATTTGTCATAATACAAGTATTAGAGTTGTTTTCCTAGATTTTTCTGTCTTTCTTTTTAATAACAACTGTAGCAGCCCCTACCCCCACCCCACTTTGTTAGCCCCAGTCTTATGTTTTTTAAACGTGAAAAGTAGAGGCGTTAGCACCAAAAGGAGCCTGAGTTCCTGGTCTAAAGTTCTTGACTGTCCCACTCTTTCACTCGAGTGTCACTAGGGAGGTACCTCGTGATTAATGCACCCCAGTGGAGTGGCCTAGAGCATACTGGCCAGCTCCCCTCTGCTGTAATCATAAATCTAATGAGAGAAAAGACATAGGGCAGCCAACAACTCCCTTACTGAAAGAACTGGGAGTGTCAAGGCAAGATCCCTGAGAATTATCTCAATTTTCATCTCTGCTTTTTTTTTTCCAGTCAACCAGCTAGAGATTCATAATCCAAAATTGGCTTCTACGTCTGTTCTCAGAGCATACCTCATGCTTTAGGCTCCTCTAATCCCAAAGCAATGGTTCACTGTGAAGTTTAATACCCTTTGAATTGTCAAGACTGCAGAATCTTAAGACACAGCCCAGGCAACAAGATGCAAAGACCTTAAATCCTAGCTCTGCCGTTTACCAGCCATGTGACCATGGGCGATTTACTCAACTTCTCTCAGGGTCTGATTACTAATCAGCAACATGAAATGCAACCGTGATTTGTCAACAGGCTTCATGAGAAGATGCATTTGGTACATTGTTGAGTGTATAGAAGGCTCAAAAACATGTTATTATTATCCAAAGTTTGTCTATTATAGTAGTTCTCAAACTTTCTGGTCTCAGAACACTTAACACTTAAAAATTATTAAGAAAGAAAACCTTTTGCTCATAAAAGTTACTTTTGTTGATACACAATATCTTTATTATTATTATTATCATTATTATTTTCATCTGGGGCCAGGTTTGAACCTACCACCTCCAGTATATGGAGCTGGCGCCCTACTCCTTTGAGCCACAGGCATCACCCAACAATATCCTCATAATTAATGCATAACATACAGTATTAAAAATAAAAAAAATGTCTAAAACACAAGAATAATAGAAATTTACCTCACATGACCCTTCAGAATAATAATGTCATTACTCATCACCCAGCCAATAGAAAACTCCACTGTACACGCCTAGAGAATGAGTAGGAAAGGCAAACAACAGCTTAGTATGATAGCTTTGACCTCGTAGATCACACATTAGAAAGTCATTATATTCTTCTCTTTTTAGGCAGTAGAATAAGCTACACTACCTCTCTGTGCTCTGTCCTGTTCATTTATATCCTATCGAGCAAAGAACCATGTCTTCTTTTAATAAGCTATTCACATTTTAGTGTCAAGAATTCTCCTTTATATTATACACTATGTCATCTCACTTGTCTTTTCTTAACAGAGATGGGGAATATTCAATCAAAATCAAAAGTAAAATCACTACTATATACTGGGTGGCAATGTGCCAATCACTATGCTAAAAGCTTAGAAATAAGTTACTTGACATGATCTCTACAAAGACAGTACCATGTATTCCCATTATTATTTCAAGTGTACAGATGAGGAAACAGAAAAGTTTCCCCAAATCCTACCAATAATTGGGGCATCCTGAGGCAGCTCCAATACTAAGCCCCAATACTCTAATACTAAGCATGTTTCATCATTTACTCAGCTTCTCCAGCTCACTACACTCACACTCCTCAATCATTTTATTTTCCTGTTGTTTAAGATGAATGTAATGGCAGTGATTGAGTTATGATCTCTGCATTATTCTTCTTTTACACTAATCTTTTTTCACAATCAAAATCCCAGCTGCCTTTTTTCCTGACAGATATTGACAAGCCAATCCTAAAACTCATATAGAAATGCAATTGATTCAGAATATAGAAGGATAATAGTTGGAGGACTCACACTTCCTGATTTCAGAACTTACTAAAAAAACACACTAATTTGGTATAATCAATGGAATGGAATCAATCCAAAAGTAAACCTTGATTTCAACAAGGAAGCCAAGTTAATTTAATGGAAAATAATAATCTTTTCAACAAATGGTGCTAGGACCATAGATAGTTATCAAAAGAAGGAAGGTAGACCCTTCACTATATATAAAAATTAACTTCAATTGGATCAAAGACTTCTAAAACTATAAAAACCTTTAGACTAAAACATAAAAGTAAATATTTGGGAGCTTAGGTTTCTTAGTTATGATGCCAAAAGCAAAAGTGACAAAAGAAAAAATAGATAAGTTGGACATATTCAAAATTAAAAGTTTTTGTGCTTTGAAAAATATCATTAAGAAAGTGAAAAGAGAACCCACAGCAGGAGAAAATATTTACAAATCATATATAAGGGACATGTATGCAAAATATGTAAAGAACTCTTACAACTCAATAATAAAAGGCAAATTCTCCAATTTAAAAATGGGTAAATAGGCTCAGCGCCCATAGCACAGTGCTTATGGCGCCAGCCACATACACCAAGGCTGGCGGGTTCGAACCTAGCCTGGTCCAGCTAAACAACAATGACAACTGCAACAAAACATAGCCAGGCATTGTGGTGGGCACCTGTAGTCCCAGCTAGTTTGGAGGCTGAAGCAAGAGAATCACCTAAGCCCAAGAGTTGGTGTTTGCTATGAGGTGTGATGCCATGGCACTCTACTGAGGGTGACATAGTGAAACTTTCTGTCAAAAAAAAAAAATTAAATAAATAAAAATGGGTAAATAGTTTGAATTAACATTTCTCCAAAGAAGAAAAACAAATGGCAACAAGCACATGAAAAGATGCTCAATCACATTAATCATTAGAGAAATGCAAATTATAACCACAATGAGATATCACTTCACACCCACGATGGTAGCTAAAATTAAGAAGACAGATGATAACAAGTGTTAGCAAGGATGTGGGGACATTAGAATTCTCATACATTGTTAGTGGGAACATAATGGGAAACAATAGCACGGCTCTTTCCAAACTAGTGCAGCTATATTAGAAAACAATTAGACAATTCTTTAAAAGGCTAAGCATAGAGTTACCAGATGACCCCAAAATTCCATTTCTAGGTATATACCCAAGAGAACTACAAACATATGGCCACACAAAAACTTGCCCACAAATGTTCATAGCAACCTTATTCATAATAGCCCAAAATGCCCATTAGCTGATAATGGACATTAAAATGTAGTACATCCCTACAATGGAATGTAGGGAATGTTCAATAATTAAAAAGGAATAAAATGCTGATTCATGCTACAACATGGATGAACCTTGAAAACATTTTAGTAAGTGAAAGAAACCAGTCACATATTACACAATTCCATTTACATGAACTATCCATAATAAGCAAATCCATAGAGAGAAAAATAGATTCGCGCTTGACAGGGGCTGCAAGGAGAGGAGAAAGGAAGGTGGCTGATAGGAGTACTGAGTTTCAGCTCGGCGCCTGTGGCTCAACGGGCTAAGGCAACAGCCACGTACACCTGAGGTGGCGGGTTCGAATCCAGCCTGGCCCGCCAAGCAACAATGATGGCTGCAACCAAAAAATGGCCAGGCGTTGTGGCGGGCGCCTGTAGTCCCAGCTACTTGGGAGGCAGAGGCAGGAGACTCGCTTGAGCCTAGGAACAGGAGGTTGCTGTGAGCTGTGACGCCATGGCACTCCATGCGGGGTGACAGCTTGAGGCTCTGTCTCAAAAAAAAAATTAGGAGTACTGGGTTTCTTTGGGGATGTGAAATGTTCTGGAATTAGATAGTGGTGAATTATATATCTACTTTGAACAAGGTAAATCTTATAGTATAGGAAATTTACTTCAATAAACCTGTTATTTTTAAAAATGCACTGGGCTTTATATAATTGCATTCCTTCTGTTTTTGTTGACCTTCCAACCCACCCCAGGCAGTGATTCTGGAAGCCAAAGAAGTTATTAATTTTATTTCATTGAAATAATCAGCATCGCTGAAGGCTGAAGAAAACACAGTCTAAACCTAGGCAAACTGTATCATAAATTAAAGCTAGAAAGTACACGTAAATCAAACCAGCAAGGATTCAGGACTTTAGCTTGTGAGTGCAGGCATCATCCAGTGGTAAAGTGTTCCGCGGGCGGGAGAACAAGGGGCCTGTTTTTCACGGATGAGATTTGATCATTTTAAGCACAGAATAAATTCCATATGCCCGTTTTTTCCTCTTTTTGTGTTTTTCCCCAGACCCTAATTCCCACCTGAATTCATCATCATTATGTAAGCTGCTGGAGAAGTTGCTGGAGACAGCTGATGCCCAAGAGCGACTTCCAGAATCCTGCCTTCTGTGGAGGAAGGCTGCCAGCCGGCCACCACCACAGGGGCCCAGACCCCTCTGTGCAGCCGTGGACCAGCCCCAGTCTCCTCGGATGCCAGCTGTCCTCTCACAGGCCCCTGCTGAGGACAGCATTTCAGCAAGTTGTCAGAGTCACAAAATCCGGACGAGCCAATGCGTTCACTTAAGAAGGCAGAATGATGGGAGAACTAGATAAAATAAGGGATTTAGGAGAACTAAAGAGGGAAAATTGTAAGCTAACCTGCCCAACAGACTTTCATACTATCTCCAAGTTGTCAGATCATAAATACTCTTTTAACTTTCTTAACCCATTGAATAATACTTCAGATTCTTGAAACTTGTTACTTTACAGCTATTCTTTTTTAAAGTAACCGCTAGAGATTGAGTTTATGATTTTGAGAAGGAGGGTGGAGGATATTAAGAATGGGGAGGTTGAGTCTCTTCTTGTTCTGTCTAATCAGTACACAAAGCCCAGTACACTCTTAGCTTATAAAAGTGACCAAAAAAAAAAAAAAAAGTCAAGAAAGAAGAGAAGTAGTGAGAGGTTTCCAAGCCTCATCTCCAGCTTTTAAACACACCAGCATTCCTTATGGGAAATGCATCGTTCCCACTTTGGGAATATTGATGTTCTGACAAAATTTGAGCCTCTCAAAATGCAAATATTTTATTGTCCATGAAAAGAACATTTATTAAATTAAAACCAAAGAAAGGAAACAGGGGAAAAATTCATGAATTTCAATGAAAATTAAAGAGATGAAAAAAATAAATAATGCTTACCAAACACCATTTTGCTGAGTTATATGTAAATAATCAAAAACACGTTGTGCAGATTAAACCTCCCTTGAACTACACTTCGAGTTTGAAGTTAATAGGTTAAGTGTTCAGCAAAATCTAAACCAAAAACAGCAAACATGTTTGGAATTTTGCCAGACCTCAAAATAGTTTTTAAAAAATAGCTTCAGATTTTGTTTCACCGAAAATATCGAGATGCCATCAGGATAACAATTTCCTTTGCCCACGGTGACTAAAATAAGAGAAATTGAGAAGTCAAGCAGCCTTCCTTTATCTGAGTCTGGATTTATTTACTCTGAAACTTTTCATTAACTTTGTTTAAACTATTTAGACGTGTGCTTATACATGTTATACTTTTTTTTGAAAGAGAGAGAAATTTATTTTATGAAATAAGACTAAATATAAGTCAATATAAAAATAAGGTGTAAGTTTCTTTTCCAGGTAAGAAAATAAAAACTTAAGTGAAAGAAGGTGGGATAAAGACCATGTGAGGACTTTGTCAATGTTCAACTTGCCAGTGGTCGTTACAAATTCCCTTGACCTCAATCATAACCAACTCACGTGCAAACATAAACACAATCCAGTCAGTTCTGCCACAGGCAGATTTCTATAACAAACTATTTCATATATAATTAATAGGGAATAGAATCACTGGGAGTACTACATGTAACCCAGGAGTTACATGGGTTGATATGTGATTTGTCCCGGTATGTTAAAGTCAAACGTAATTGAAACCAATTACTAGGCTCGGCGCCTGTGGCTCAACGGGCTAAAGCACCAGCCACATACACTTGAGCTGGCAGGTTCAAATCCAGCCTGGGCTGGCCAAACAACGGTGGCTGCACCAAAAAATGGCTTGGCATTGGGTGGGCACCTGTAGTCCCAGCTACTTGGGAGGCAGAGGCAAGAGACTCGCTTGAGCCCAGGAATTGGAGGTTGCTGTGAGCTGTGATGCTACGGCACTCTATCCA
>CAUYON010052155.1:0-48801 GCA_963573935.1 Arctocebus calabarensis
GCGGGCGCCTGTAGTCCCAGCTACTTGGGAGGCTGAGGCAAGAGAATCGCTTAAGCCCAGGAGCTGGAGGTTGCTGTGAGCAGTGTGATGCCACGGCACTCTACCCAGGGCGATAAAGTGAGACTCTGTCTCTACAAAAAAAAAAAAATCTGTGTACCTTTTGCCTCCCCCCAAAACTTCAGTACAAATAGCCTCCTGTTGACCAGAAGCCTTATCAATAACATAAACTGTTGATTAACCCATATTTTGTATGCTGTAAGTATAGGATATATATGGCAATATATACTATGTTCTTACCAAAAAGTAAACCACAAGAAAGAAAATATTAAGAAAATTATGGGGCAGCACCCACGGCTCAGTGAGTAGGATGGCAGCCATATACACTGAGGCTGGCAGGTTTGAACCTGGCCTGGGCCAGTTAAAACAACAATGACAACTGCAACAAAAACAACAAAATAGCCGGGCATTGTGGCGGGTGCCTGTAGTCCCAGCTACTTGGGAGTCTGAGGTAAGAGAATCACATAAGCCCAGGAGTTTGAGGTTGCTATGAGCTGTGACACCTTGGCACTCTACCAAGGGTGACATAGTGAGACTCTGTCTCAAAAAAAAAAAAAAAATAGAAAAGAAAATTATGGACCAGGAATGATGGCTCATGCCTGTAATCCCAGCACTATGGAAGCTGAGGAGGAAGGATCGCTAGGGATTTGAGACTGGCCTGAGCAACATAGCAAGATACCACATCTAAAAAAAAAAGACAAAAATGAGCTTAATGTGGTGGCGCACAGTGGTAGTTCCAGCTACTCAGGAGGCTGAGGCAGGAGGTTCTAGCCAAAAAATTGAGAATAGTCATCATTTTCAGATACACAATACAAATTTATAAAAATTAACCACATATAGGTCATAAAGGAAGTTTTGACAAAGTTCAAAAAAATGTATATCATATAGACCACATTCTCTGACAACAGTTCAGTTAAAATGGGTCTCAACAATGAAAAGATTTTTTTTTTAACTTTAGAAATCTGGGCAGCGCCTGTGGCTCAAAGGAGTAGGGCGCCGGCCCCAAATACCAGAGGTGGCAGGTTCAAACCCGATCCCACCCAAAAACTGCAAACAAAAAAAAAAAAAAAAGAAAGAAAGAAATCTAAAAATTTACCCTAAATTGTTCCTGGGTTAAAGAGGAAATTGTACTTAACATTACAGAAGTTTTATAAATAAATGACAATTAGAGTAGAACATGTCAGATGCAGCAAAAATAGTTTTTAGAGGTCAATGTGTAACTGTATATGCATGTGTTAAGAAAGACCACAAATAAATGAATTATATGATCAAATTAAGGAGCTAGTTCTTATACAACTGAAGAAAGTACAAAAATGAAAATAAAAAACTGATCAGAAATAATAATAAGTTAAAAATCATGAAGCAAAGAAAAATTTTTTAAACTTATGGCAGAAGCTGCCCTATTCTCTTTTTCCTACAAAGTCATAAAATCTTTAGGTAGTGCATGGCCACCAGTTACCCTGGAAGGGAGAACAGTACTGCTCAACAACTGTGGGTCATGACTCTAAAACAAAGTTGCGTGTGATCCCCTTCCCTCTCTCTGTTACTGCAGCTGGAATGCAGGTGTGAAGGCAGATCACACTGACCACAGATCAGACTGAGCACGGCAGATCACACTGATCACAGAAGATTCACTAAGCACAGTAGATCACACTGAGCACAGCAGATCACAAAGAGCATGGAAGCTCACACTGAGCATGGAAGATCACACTGATCACAGCAGATCACACTGAGCGTGGAAGATCACACAGAGCATGGAAGCTCACACTGAACACAGAAGATCACACTGGGCACGGCAGATCACACTGAGCACAGAAGATCGTACTGAGCACAGAAGATCACACTGAGCACAGATCACACTGAGCACAGCAAATCACATTGAGCACAGCAGATCACACTGAGCACAGAAGAGCACACTGAGCATGGAAGATTGCACTGAGCACAGCAGATCGCATTGAGCATGGAAGATCGCATTGAGCATGGAAGATCACACTGAGCACAGCAGATCACATTGAGCACAGAAGATCACACTGAGCAAAGAAGAGCACACTGAGCACAGCAGATTGCACTGAGCATGGAAGAGCACACTGAACGTGGAAGCTCACACTGAGCATGGAAGGCAACAAGAGAGAAAGAGCCTGGGTCCCTAGTGACCTCAAAAAATGTTTGGGCATTTATGTGAGACAGCATATCCTAAGTTTCCTAAGCCTAGCACAATAAAATACCACAGACCGGGTGGCTTAAACAACAGAAATTTATGGTCGCCCATTTTTGGAGATTAGAAGTCAAAGATCAAGATATTTTGGACAAGATATTAAGATATCTTGGTTGCCAGCACTTTTGTAGGCCAAGGCAGGAGGATTGCTTCAGCCCAGGAGTTAGAGACCAGTCAGGGTAACATGGTAAGCTCCTGTCTCCATGGCAGGGACCTGTATAGTCCCAGGTACTCAGAAGACTGAGGCAGAAAAATGACTTGAGTCCAGCAATTGGAGGCTGCAGTGACCTGTGATCACACCACTGTACCCCAGACTAGGTGACAGAGCAAGACTTCTCTAAAAAGATATATATAATATATCTCAAATATATGATATATATATCACATATATATATATATCAAAATGCTTTTCTTCCAACTACTGAGATGAATATGTATATATGGATATGTGTGCATGTATATGTGTGCGTTTTGATAAAATTCTATACTCATTCATACCATTAAGGAAAAAATAGCAGGCTCGGTGCCTGTGGCTCAAGCGGCTAAGGGGCCAGCCACGTACACCTGAGCTGGCGGGTTCGAATCCAGCCCAGGCCCGCCAAACAACAATGACGGCTGCAACCAAAAAATGGCCGGGCATTGTGGCAGGCGCCTGTAGTCCCAGCTACTTGGGAGGTGGAGGTAAGAGACTCTCTTGAGCCCAGGAATTGCAGGTTGCTGTGAGCTGTGATGCCACGCACTCTACCCAGGGTGATAGCTTGAGGCTCTGTCTCAAAAAAAAAAAAGGGGGGGAAAATAGCAATCTAGAAATAGAAGAGACTGTCCTTAACATTATAGAGATATTTGTTTAAAACTTACCGGAAGCATTATATTTAGGAAGAGAATTTTAGGGGCAATTTGAATTCAGAGAATCAAAGGTATCCACTATAATTTCTTCCTGGGTGCAGTGACTCATACCTAAAATCCCAGTACTTTTGGAGACCAAGAGGGGAAGACTGATTGAGGCCAAGAGTTTGAGGTTACACTGACCTATGATGATGCCACTGCACTCTAGCCCAGGTAACATAGCAAGATCTTGTCTGAAAAAGACAAAAACAAAAAGAAAGAAAAACCTAAAATTTCACTTACCATAGCAAAAATATTTTTTTAATCAAAGCCTACAAAAGTGCCTAAAATAAACACAGCACAAGTTGGGGCAAAACCTTTATGATGCAAATTACGAAACACTATTGAAAGACTCAAAAGACTTTTTTTTTCCGGGGCTGGGTTTGAACTAGCCATCCTCGGCATATGGGGCCTGCGCCTTACTCCTTGAGCCACAGGCGCCACCCAGACTCAAAAGACTTCTAAGCAAATAAATATATACTATGTTCATGGACAGAAAGACTCACTATAACAAAGATGCCACTTCACCCAAATCTATCTATAAGTTAAATAGAATTTCAAAAATTTAAAAGAATCTTTAGGGAATTTAACAAACTGCCTCTAAAATTCATAGAGAAGAAAAAACAGCCAATAATAGCCCTAGACCGATTTATTAGATAGAAAAATTTAACATAGGTCTTATACCTAATCCAGATTAAAATCTGAAATCTGAAATGCTTCAAAATCTGAAACTTTTTGAGTGCCAGCATGACTCTACAAGTGAAAAATTCCACACATAAGAATTTAACCCAAACTTTGTTTTGTGCACAAGATTATTTAAAATATTGTATAAAAGGCTGGGCACAGTGGTGATGCCTGTAATCCTAGCACTCTGGGAGACTGAGATGGGTGGATTGCCTGAGCTCAGGACTTTGAGACCAGCCTGAGCCAAGAGCAAGACCCCCAACTCCAAAAAACTAGCCAAGCAGACCGCGACCATAGCTCAGCGGCTAGGGCGCCAGCCACATACACCGAGGCTAGCGGGTTAGAACCTGTGCCAGCTAAACAACAATGACAACTGCAGCAAAAAAAATAGCCAGGCATTGGTGGAGGGTGACTGCAGTCCCAGCTTCTTGGGAGGCTGAGGCAAGAGAATAGTTAGAGCCCAAGAGTTTGAAGTTGCTGTGAGCTGTGATACGGTGGCACTCTACCCAAAGTGACAGAGTGAGACTCTGTCTCAAAAAAACAAAAATTGGGGGCAGGGCCGCACCTGTGGCTCAAAGGAGTAGGGCCCCGGCCTCATATGCTGGAGGTGATGGGTTCAAACCCAGCCCCAGCCAAAAACTGAAAAACAAACAAAAAAAATTTGTATAAAGGTACCTTCAAGGGGCGGCGCCTGTGGCTCAAAGAAGTAGAGCGCCGGCCCCATATGCCAGAAGGGGCAGGTTCAAACCCAGCCCTGGCCAAAAACCGCAAAAAAAATGAATAAATAAAATAAAAATATAAATAAATAAAGGTACCTTCAGGCTATGTGTACAAAGTGTATGTGAACCACAGATGAATTTTGTGTTTAGTCTTGGGTTATATCCCCAAAATATATCTCCTTTCTCTCTCTCTCTCTCCATACGCACACAAATACAGAATCAGAAAAAATACAAATCTAATATGCTTCTGATTCCAAGCATTTCAGACAAGTGATACTCAACCTGTATAACATTAAAATGGTGCTGTATGATGTAGAAATAGACAAGTACACCAATAAAATAAAGTAAAATAGAGACCAAAATAGATCCAAGCATATCTAACGCAGTGGGAAAAGGATGGATTCTTCAATAAATAGTGTAGGGTTATGCATATGAAAAAAATAAAATCAGATCTCTACATCACACAAAAAGATCAACTACAAATAAAGAAATACTTAAATATGAAAAGCAATTCTTAAAAGTTTACAGAAAAATATATTTTATGACTTTAAAGTAGAGAAGGATTTCTTAGAAAGGACATAAAGCAGGGGAAAAAAGACTAATTAATTCAATCACATTAAAACTACATATTTCAGGCCAAGCATGGTAGCACATATGTATAACCCCAACTACTTTGGAGGCTAATACTGGAGGATTGCTTGTGTCAGGAATTAGAGACCACCCTGAACAACACAAGATCCCCATCTCAAAAAACAAAAACAAAAAGAAGAACACATTTCTAGCAATGAGATATTATACAAATAATTAAAAGACAATCCACAGACTGGGAGAAGATATTTGCTACCCATGCAAGAAATTGTAATTCAGGAACAGTTTATTTTTTATATTTTTTGCAGGTTTTTTTTTTTTTTTTTTTGGCCAGGTCTGGGTTTGAACCAAAAAAAAACTCATACAAATCAAAAAGAAAATAAATAACACAATGGCAGGGGGAGCAAGCAAAGAATATGAACAGGCAATTCACAGGGCAAGGGGGGGTGTAGGGGAATAACTTCAAATGACCAAGAAACATATGGATAGATGAACAATCATGCCAGTAATCAGAGAAATTGCAAAATAAAACATCAATAAGATACCATTTTACCTTCATCTGCTAAGCAAAAGTTAAAGTCTAAAAATCCCAATTGTTGATGAGAATGTAGAGAAATGAACTTCTCACATATGTTGGCACAGTATCAGTTGGTATAAGCTCTCGGAGAGCAAAGATACTCACACCTTTTGCCCCAACTATTTCATTTACTACTCTAAATAAATATCCTACAGAGAAATACATGATGCATAATACAGGAATGTTCATTACTAGCAATGTTTAAAACAGGAGGGGGAAAAAAACAGATACAAAGTAAGTGTTCACCAACAGGAAAATGAATAAACAGATTTAGGTACAATGTATAATGGAATATGTTGTACCAGTTAGAATAAATGAACAAGAGTTACATGTATCATTTTAATCTACATAGTATCAATTTGAATAAATCTCAAAAAGCATTAATGGTAAGCAAAAAACGCAGGTTGCAGAAGGAAACACAAAATGATACCAGTTGGGTAAAATGTTTTTGGTTCTTTTGGGGGGGTTCTGGTTTATTGAGTTCTAATTTGCATACAGTAAAATTTACTTGTCTTAGTGTAGTTCTGTGATTTTGGGCAAATGCATACGATTGTATAGTCATCATTACAAGACATAGAATAGTTTCCTTATCCCCTAAAATTCTTCAGTGTCCCTAAGTAATCCATTTTCCACCTCCCACAACCCCTGTAATCATGCAACATGTAGCCTTTTGAATCTGTCTTCTTCCACGTAGCATAATCTGTTTGAAATTCATTCATGTTATTGAATGCAATTGGGTTTTTTTTAATCACTGAATATTAGTCCATGGTATGTGTGCACCAGTTTATCCATTCACTAAAGTGATCCATTTAGATCTGTGATCCATTTTGAGATAATTTTTGTATAAGTATGAAGTATAGGGGTTCATGGATTTTTTTTCTTAATATGGATTTCCAATTGTCCCAATATAATCAGCCTCCAGGAGTGCAGGAAGCAGCTTTCAGGATGGATTGGACAGACCTGAGTCCAATCTTAATCTTTCATTTCCTAGCTATGTGCTCTCAGGAGCATAGACTCAACTCCTCTAACCCTCAGTTTCCCTCTCATAAAATTACTGAGATTGCCATTCAAGGTAGGTGATAAAAAGGAAGGAAGGTGTTCAAAAATTTAAGGATGTTCAGTCAAATCTAGAGGACCAATGGTTCCCCCCCACAGGTCAGTTTGCTGGAGGGACCCAAGAGCCTAGAAGGTCATCAGGAACATGCCAGGTACAGTGCAGCCTCCTGAGCCTGGTTCTAGCCTTCTATCTCTTGAGGCCTAGGGCATGGATAAAGCCTGACCCATTCACTCTGTTTGGGAGTTGAACAGTAAATTAAAGGGCTTCATTATCTCATTTGAGAGTGGAATAAAATACTTTAGTAAGGCTGGAGCATTAACTGCAATCATGTTCTGAAAGGTTCTCAGTCCCTGAAAGAAACGTTCTCTGATAAATTGCCCTTTTCACGTAGATGTGGCTTACGTCTCAGGAGTGATCCCGGCAGCATCTATTACAGATGTTTCAGCATCTTTACAAAGGATTTAAAGAGACCAGATTCATTCCCAAGAGAGAAAATCATCTTTGCCATGTCCTTTTAAAAAGATGCCCTTGGTGCAGTGCCCTCTGCTATAACCTGTCAAGAATGAACTCAGGAGCTGCTTTGGACCTGGGATCATTCTCGAGTCCCAAGACACCCCCAGTCGTCAGTCACCACACATGCATCACAAATCACTCTACAAGTGTAGATCACTCTACATCATCTACGTGTTCCTTTCCTCCTCACCTCCCCTAGCCTCAGTCTTCCCCTCTGTATAAAGGGCATAAGAATCCCCACCTGTCCAGAAGATCAGGTGTGACAGTGCACCCATGGGCACTGAGGAGAATTCCAGTTTTGGAACTCTTTTTCTGGACTAGCCATCAGAGCTATCACCAGTCACCCTCTTCTTCTTTTCCTCCTTCACAACCAGGAAGTAGAAGCCACAGAAAGGGCTACCAATAAGGTCAGACTGCCAAAGAACTGCTTTGTCCACTGTTCATTCATTCATCATGTACACAGGCCCTGTGCAAGATGCCTGGATGCCCATTTTACCAAAGCAGAGAAAGCAGATGTGACTGCATAGCAAAGATAGGGATAAAGGCCAGATTCAGACCAGGCCTGGCTCTCTAGGATGCAAATGTCAGCTTGTTTTTCACACCCCACACTCTCTGCTGCAGTGGGGCCAAGTGATGCTTGGCATCTGTGTCTAAGTGTGTGGCTTTGCACAGAGAGGCTGGCAGCTGGTCATGGGGGCTCCTGGCAAGGCCGAGCAGGCCTGGGAGCACAGAGGAAAGAAGGCCTTGTCCCCGAGATCAGGATAATGGCCAGTGTGGATTAAGCTGTGCCTGTTTACACTAATCTAGGCCACTGTACTTTGGAAACCGGTAATCCTTTCTTGTGGAGGTGTAGGGAGGTGGGGTAGCATCTCTAGCAAAGAACCGGAGAAATCTGTTCTTTCTGGAGCCCTATGAGAAAGTGTGGGCAAGGGAGGTGGATGTAGCCTGGGATTTTTCAGAATGGGCCAGTGGGGTATCCATTTGAACTGGCTCCTCCCCTGCTCAAGAATCCTCTGTGGCTCCCCATGGCCCTGGATGTTAATTGTCAAACTCAAGGGAGGAGATTCAAAGTCAGCTCATCTAAGGACTAGAGAAGGATCCAGAAGGAATCTGAGCCCCAGAAAAAGATACCCCTTAGGCAAATAGAGTTCTCCTGACCCTCTCCTTTCTCTCTCCTTTTTTTTTTACCTTCACCCGAGCAGGCATGGTCTCTACACCCAGCACTCATCTCTCCCTAGGACGGCGGGTAGGTTGGGGATCTTCAGGCTGTGGGTAAAGTCCAACCCCCACTATGGGACTCCAGTCCTCACCTTCTCTAATCTAACCTCCCGCTGGAGACTCCCCTACAGTCACTGGCCACTTTTCAGCTTGTGACATCCTCCCAAATGGGAGGAACTCATTGCCTCAGTAAGTAGCCCAGTGCCCACCTCCAGGCCCTGGTAATCACCATTCCTTCACCTGGAGACTCTTCTTCCAGACTTTGGTAGGGTGGGCTCTTTGCAAAGGGTCTCAGCTCAAATGCTCCCACCTCAAGCCATCTCTTCTCTAGCCTGTCACCCTGGCATATGGTCTTCAGAACATAATGGGTCAACCTTATTGTTAAGGTTGAACAATTAAGTTCGCAAACTCATCCTAGAAAAAGTGCTGCATACCTCATTGCTGAATGTCACTACCTTTGGGGTACTCCCTTTAGGGAGCTATGCACCGATGCCAGAGCCACGTCCACCCTTCAAAGCAATTTTGGAACTCTTTTTCTGGAGTGGCCATCAGAGCTGTCATCAGTCACCAGATGCTCAGTACTTCAAAGGTGACTGTAGTGATATTCGGAAATGAGGAATGTAGCACTTTTTCTAGGATGAGTTCACAAACTTAATTGTCCGACCTCATGTATGTTTCTACTTGTTTCTGGATGATAACCAGAATGTCAATCTTGGTCATTGTCTCTGAGTCCCCGATACAGCCCCTTTGCTCTGTCCTCTCAGAATTTGCCTCTAAGAGCACCTTTGGAGCCAGCGCATGATACACATGAAACAAGTCTCATGGACACACGGTCACAACACATGTGTTTAACCAGGTGGCCACACAACCTGGAGCCACATAATTACCAAAGGCTCCTGCCAGTCCCATGCCTGTGAATCCCCCAATAGTTCCTTGGAGTGGCATTGCTATCCCCATTTCACAGATGTTGAAACTGAGTCCTAACAGGTCATGTGATTTGCCCAAGACACTGAATCCAGATGCACTGACTTGACTCAGTCCTGAGTTCTCTCTACTATGCCACATCGCAGACTTTACAGAACATTCTGTTTATCTATTTTGTATATCCAAGCCATGAGGAAGGAAAGGTCAGGAGAAAGTATTTCCACTTTTAAAGGCCAATCCCAAAAGAAGAGCTCAAATTTGTTTTGAGAAATGATGGCATGAAACTACAGACCAGGAAGGTGGGTTCAAGGTCATCTTGGCCCCCTCTTCCATTTCACAGATGGAGAAACTGAGTCCCAGAGAGGAGAGTGGCAAAGAAGAGGGACCTGCCCCACTCCCAACCACAGTAGCTACTACTTCTCCCAGCCTCCATTCATTAATTCAATAAACATTTTCTGAAGACTGTTCCATATCTACTATTCCAGGCCCTGGGGACACAGCACTGAGCCACACAGGCAGAAACCAGCACCCACCAAGAGTGTCCTGTATCAGCAGAGCCAACCTCGAGGGCATGTGACCTGTGCAGTTACACACTTGGTTTAATGCTCTCCTGCAGCCATTTTGAAATCCTCAATAACTTCTAAACAAGAGCCCTCAAGTTTCGCCTTGCATCAGGCCCTGCAAAGTTTGTAGCCAGTCCTGTGCATCAGGCCAAACTGGCAGAGGAGGAAATCAGGCACAGAGTGGGAATAATGTGGCTAAGGTTGGCTCAGCTTGCAAGCAACAGAGCTAGGGTTGAAACCCAGGCCAAATGGCTGCAGGGGCTGGCGCCTCACCTCATACACAGTGCCACCCTGCTCCCTGGGAAAGCAGACCTCTGTAGAAATATTGTCCTGATTATCCACAAGAAGAAAACTTCCCAGAACTTTGGCATACAGCTCTGGGAGGAGCTTCTCACCTGGATCCATGTGGTGGGAACTGCAAGAGACGGAGTGAGCAATCCATTTAGGCCACTGAGCAAATAACTATTTTTAGGGAAACTCTGAGAATAGAAAGATGAAAAAGAAGTGGCCTCTGCCCTCCTGGAACTAACTAGCTAGAGGTAAAATAGCGCCCCCCCCCCCCATGGAATCAGACAACTTTAACCTAAATGCAATGAATGCCCAGGTAAGAGCTTATGGAGGTGGCTATAGAAATGGTCACAGCTAACATATACTATAGGCCTACTATGTGTCCTGGATGCTTTCTAGCATTATCTTCTATTCTCATGGTAACCCAAGAGTGAGGAACTCCATTGTCCTATTTTATAAAGGGGGAAAACAACATCAATAGAGATGAAACAACTTGTACCAAACTACACAGCTGGAAGGAGGCAGAGCCAGAACGCAAATGTGTCTGACCTCAGAAACTGCATTCTGAGCAAGTACACAGCCCTGGCCCGCAGAACCATGGACACACAGAGGACGGGCATCAATCCGGACTGCCAGAAAGATCCTGGAAGACTTCCCAGGGGAGGTGATGCCAGAGGTAAAATGAAGATAGGTCTGTCAGCCTGTGTGAGGTGGCCAGAGGCCAGAGAGGGTGTGGAGGAAGGAGGAAGGCATTTTCACCACAGGATACAGTATGAGGCTGGGCTAGTGGTATGAACTGAGACCAGATCATGGCAAGCTTTGAATGCCAAGTATGAATTGGCTATAGGTCTTAGTTGCATACAACAGGATTCGTTCTGGGTAGTTTATATAGAAAAGGAATTTATTTTTAAAATATTGGCTGGGCTGGCTTGGCGCCTGTGGTTCAACGGGCTAGTACACCTGAGCTAGCGGGTTCGAATACAGCCCGGGCCCGCCAAACAACAATGACGGCTGCAACCAAAAAATGGCCAGGCGTTGTAGTGGGCTCCTGTAGTCCCAGCTACTTGGAGGTGGAGGCAAGAGACTCACTTGAGCCCAGGAATTGGAGGTTGCTGTGAGCTGTGATGCCACAGCACTCTATCTAAGGTGACAACTTGAGGCTCTGTCTCTCTCTCTCTTCTCTCTCTCTCTCTCTCTCTCTCTCTCTCTCTCTATATATATATATATATATATATATATATGCTGGGTGTGGCAGGCTATGTCTATAATCCCAACACTTTGGGAGGCCAAGGCATTTGAGACCAGCCTGGGCAACATAGCAAGATACCCATCTATAAAGGGAATTTTTTTTTTTTTTAATTAGCCAGGTGTGGTAGTTGCACCAAAATGGCTGCAATAACTCCATTCACCATGCTCTTCTACAGGGTCACTTTGTCACTCCTCCATCAAGAGGTAGAATCTATGACCCGTCCCCTTGACTCAAGTGGGGATCGTGCCTGTTTTGACCAAGAGATCATCACACGAGGGGCGGCCCTATGATTTCTGAGATTAGGACATAAAAGGCCATGTGGTGTGTAGCTGACTGTCTTGGAAACTTGGATCTCTGGACTCTCCCTGCAATGCCCTCTCTGGGAATCTAGCCACCTTGCTGTGAAAAGTCCAGGCCCCTTGGAGAGAGACTCTGATGCATAATCCTGACTCAGCCTGACCGGGTTCCAGATATGGAGTAATGAAGACCAGATGATTCCAGCCCCCAGGGCATCCAAGGAATGCCCAGCACTCAAGTCTTCCCAGGTGAAGGCCAGACATGGAGCAAAGACAAACCATCCCCATGTGCCCTGTCTGAATTCACAACCTACAGAGTTCATGAGGTAATATAATGATTGTCATTTTCCTCTAAGTGTGGGCTTTGTGTCACACAATGGTAGTCACCAGATCAAATCCCTGCCGCCTTCCTTGAAAGCCCATCTATCCACCCCCATTGCTCACTTATCACAGGACTGATATGGCTGCACCTGAGCCACAGGGAGGCTGTGGAATGTTTGGGGGCTGCCTTGGACAGGTAGCCACCAGGTCAAACCAAGTGTAGACTGAGCATAGCCTATACAATAAATGGCCTGCCCCTTCATTATTTGTGCATATCTCCAGAACCTGCTGTGTTGAATCATGTACTTGCTCTTAAGGCAGTGGCTCTCCACCACACTTCAGTGTCACCTGTAGGGCTTGTCAGAGACACCTGGAGATTTCCTGATTCAGCAGGTCTAGGATGGGACCTGAGAATGTGCATTTCTCACAAGTGCTCAGGTAATGCTGATGCTGGGGACTCAATTTGAGAACCTTGGTATTAGCCCTAGTGTGGGGACAGTTTTCAACCCTGCTGCACATTTGTACTCACCTGCAGACTTGGAAGAAAGAATGTCTGACCCCTACCCTAGACCAGCTATAGCAGTGGTTCTCAACCTTCCTAATGCCGCAACCCTTTAATACAGTTCCTGTGGGTTGCAACCCACAGGTTGAGAACTGCTGAACTGTAGTAACAGCCTCCTTTTCTTAAGTGTGAATTGCATGTAAGTTGGATGTTTGTAACTCGGGGACTGCCTGTAAATCAAAATCAGCCTGGTTGAGCATTTTGGTCTTAGAGGAAAAGTTGTGTCCTGTGTAGAGTAGACAAAACCTTCTCTGAAGGAGGTGGTGGGCTCTTAAATTAGGATCTCAGAAGTAAAGTGCACCCAGGACTTTAGCCAGGCAGAGTGAGAATTTCCCTTTTCTTTTTAGAGTCTCGCTATGTCTCCCTCAGTAGAAGGCCGTGGCAACCTCCAACTCTTGGGCTTAGGCGATTATCTTGCCTCAGCCTCCCAAGTAGCTGGGACTATAGTCACCTGCCACAATGCCCGGCTATTTTTCTGTTGCAGTTGTCATTGTTGTTTAGCTGGCCCAGGCCAGGTTCAAACCTGCCAGCCTGGGTGTATGTGGCCGGTGACCTACCCACTGAGCTACAGGTGCCACCCAGAATTCCCTTTCTTTTCTTGTTGCTTTCCTGAGTCCAAAGACTCCTAACTTATGAGAAAACGGGCTTGCTATAGACCACAGTTCTACATGCTACCTTGCCACAGGGGGCGACTGAAGCCTGAACAACTGACAAATCAGTTAGTATCCTCGGTGATTCTGAGACAGACCACAGTTTAAAAATCAGTGTTCTACGGAAGTGCTGTTCAACACAAATATAAAGCCAGACATATGTATTTTGACTTTGAAAGTGTAAAAAGAAGCTGGGCACAGTGGTATGAGCCTATAGCCCCAGCTACTCAGGAGGCTGCGTGGGAAAGAAGATTGCTTGGGCCCAGTAGTTTGAGACCAGACTGGGTAATGTAGGGAGACCTCCAGCTCAAACAAACAAAAACAAAAACATAAAATGAAACAGATAAAATTAATTTTAATAAAATTATATTTAACCCGTATACAAAATATTATCATTTCAACATGAAATCAATATGTTAAAATTATTAATGAAATACTATACATTCTTTTTTCTATGTTAAGTATTTGATATCAGGGTACATTTTACACTTATAGCACATCTCAATTCAGATGTTTAATTTTCACCCACAATACTTGATCTGTATTTAGATTTCATAGATTTATATAACTAAGTTATTTCAAAGTAATGTGACCAGTTCATTTTAGTTTACTGAAGACTGTTCTGTTTTTAAAACTGAAAGTCTCCCCTAGCATGGTAGCTCATGCCTGTTATCCCTGCACTTTGGGAGGTGTAGGCCGGAGGATTGCTTGAGGTCAGGAGTTTGAGACCAGCCTGGGCAACATAGCAAGACCCCATCTCTAAAAAAATTTTTGAGAATTACCCAAGCTTAGTGGCATATGCCTGTAGTTGCAGCTACTCAGGAGGCTACAGCGAGGAGGATCCCCTGAGTACAGTTCTAGGCTGCAGTAAGCTTTCATTATACCAGTGCGCTCTCTACCCTAGGTGACAGAGCAAGACCCTACCCTTCAAATAAATAAATAAAATTTAAAGACCCACCTACTGAAAACCTACTTGGTCCCAGGAAAACCAAGACACTTGCTCTTTCTCTTACAAACATCCTTAGATGTTTTCAATGATTGTATTGCCTATTAGTTTTGAAACTTAAATTTAAATGAAGTAAAGTTAAAACTTTAGTTTTTCAAGGCAATAGCTAAGTTTCTAGAGCTCAAAAGCCATGTTGGTTGGTTAATAGCTACCATATTGGAGAGTGTGGGTCAGGAAGCAGGGACATCCCTTCCCTTCTTTACACAACCAACCTTGGAGGATCTGGGAATCTGGGGTTGGATCTCTTGAGAGAGCTGAGGTTTCCTCTCTTGGCCCTGAACAGTTGTTAAAGCAGAGAAGCTGTGCAGTAGGGCCATGGGGTAGAACAGCCATCTTGGCAACACCAGGGGGATGCAGCAAGACTTAAGAGGCCACTAAAACCACCTAGGACAGGATAATTATGTACTGACATGGAACCATGATAGCTGGGATGGAGAGAGGCTGGTGTACAGATGTATGCAAGCTACAAAGGCACTAACATGTGGTGATTGATTAGATAAGGGGAGGCGGCACAGGAAGCAAGAGGTAGCAATCTGAGATGAACCCCTGGTCCACTTCCCCTTCTACTCACCCCTCCCCACCCCAAACCTACCAGCAGAGTATTCCAGTTATCCATTACTGCTGAACAAAGCAGCCCCAAATGCAATGTCTTAAAACAAGTTTCATTATTATCTCTCCCAGCTCTGGAGGTTTGTTCAGCTCAGCTGGGCAGTTCCTTCTCAGGGTCTCTCATGCTTTTGAAGTAAGATGAAGGCTTCCTCACTATAGGTCTGGTGGCTGATGCTGGCTGTCCACTGGAAGCTTGGCTGGGCCTGCTGTCTGGGTATAGGTATAGGCCAAAAATTGTGTCTGCTTCCCAAAATTTGCATGTTGTATAACTCCAACTCCTCCTAGTACTTCAGATTATGAATGCATTTGAAGATAGAATTTGTAAAAAGGTAATTAAGTTTACTTAATTTGTAAAAAGGTCATTAGGGTAGACCCTACTCCAATATGGCTAGGGTCTTCAGAAGTGGATACGAAGACACAGACACATTCAGAAGGAAAGTCATGTAAAGACAAAGTGAGAGGACCACCATCTACAAGCCAAGCCAGCTTCAGAAGAAATCAGCCCTCCCAATGCCTTCCTCTTCGGCTTCTAGAATTGTGAGATGACACATTTTTATTGTTTAAGCCATTCAGTCATGGCAGTCCTAGGAAACTAATGCAAATGCCTCTAGATGGGCAAATGCCTTTCAATGTGGGCCATGCTTCCTCACAGCAGAGCAGATGAGTTGCAAGGGTGAACATCCAAGAGGACCAGGTGGAAAGAGTACTGCCCTTTATGACCTGGTTTCCCGAGGTCACATGGTGTCATTTTCTCTGCAGTTACAGCCTCACTCCGATTCAAGGGAAGGGAGCAGAGACCTACATCTTAATGGGATGATTGTCAAAGTCATGTTGTAAGAAGAGCATGTAGTATGGAAAATCCTATTGTGGTGATCTTGGAAAATACAATGTGCCATTCAAGGTTTGCAACTTAAGCAATTAGGGATGGTGTTGTTAATGAAGACAGGGATTACGGAGGAAGTGGAGGAGTGCTGAGGTAGGTTAGATGTGATGATGTAAGATTTGAACAGACTAGGTCAGCCAAGCCTGTGAAAATTTGTCTAACCACCAGGAAGTTAGATATGTGAATTACAGCCTCAGCAACAATTTCTGAGTTGGAAATAACAATCTAGGGGCCATCGACATTTTAGAAGCCAGAGAGTTCTGAGGATACTGATAGAGCAAGAGAAGATGGGGGGTTAGGGGATATATCAACTACCTGTTGCTGAATAAACCACTCCAAATCTTAACGGCTAAAAGGAATAACTTATTATTTGTCACATTTCTGTAAGTTACTTGGTTAGTTCCACCTTTGGTGTTACCTGGGCTCATTCACATGGCTACATTCAGCTGCAAAGCCCAAGATGGTCTCACTCACATATCTGCTGCTGGCAGGAGGCTGGGCACGGCTGTTCTAGCTGGGCCACTCCATGTGATCTTCCATCCAGGCTTCTATAGCATCATGGTCTCAGGGCACCATCCCAACAGGACAAGTTCCAATGCACAAGACTTAGCAAGTTTCCTAATTAACCTCATTGGCTAAACCTAGAGTCCATGTGGGAGGACTGACCAGGAGACGTGATTCATTGCAGTCATTAGAGTAACAATATACTACAGGAGGAAATACCAGGTGGGGCACCACTCAACTTAGGGTTGGGCAGACAAGAAACCAAAGTGGGAAACCCAGAGGAACCAGAAAAAGACGGGAAAGGTGCAGAGCCGAGGAACCCAAAGAGGAGGAATTCTCCTAGGACAGTGCCCCCTACCCCAGCACTAGCGTGACCTAAAGAGTAAATGTTTCCTTACCTTCAACGCCCAAAGTGCCTCGCTTGCCCTGACTCCAATCCCAGCATGAAACCATCCTCAATATTTGGTGCTCTGAAAGTCAATGTCCTTAACACCTCAACATTATTCTCAGTAGTTAGTGTCACCATAGTCTTAAGCACCAAACACAACTCAGTGAAAACAATTCTGCAAGTCAAACCAACACGGTCTACATTTGCAAACTGTATGATGACGTGGCTTGACTCAACAGAAAGATCGATCTAGACCATGCATGCATAGACAGAAACATGTATGCACCCATGTACACCATGACCAAAAGTTTCCTGAGGCATAGAAAAGTAACAGTAGGCTACCTGTGCCTTGTATCGCTTTCTACTCTATTTAACTTTTTTTTAATGTTTATCATTTCCTGCTAAATTGATTTCCCCATCCACCTGACCATCCAGAGCAAAAGTCAGAAATCTGGCCAAACCCTGCCTTTAACCTTGTTTTGTTTCACCTGTTGTTTTGCTGTGGTTGGTTTTTTGGGGGGTGGGAGGCAGTTGTCTTGTTTTGTTTAAAAATTGAATTTTATGCCCTTCTCCTGTACCATTTCCAACTGCCTGACAATACTCAACTACTTCACACATCGTGTTACCTGTCTGGTGCCTCAGTGCATTTCTATTTGGGCTTTCTAGACACTAAAGCATGGATGAATGCATTAATGCATTAGACAGATATTGAATGAGAGTCTCTCTTTACCCAGCCACTATTGCTGACACTGGGGATATAGCAGATTTAAAAAAAAAAAAAAATGCGTTCATGGAGTTGAGATTCTAGAGGGGGAGACAGAGATTTAAAAAAACAAAAAAAGTAAATCTTTTCTTTACTAGAAGGAGAATAAATTATTTGGAGAAAATAAGGCTAGAGTGGGGATAGGCATGGATCTACCTGGATTCCAGACTCCCCTTTCCGACAATAAAGGAGCCTAGTACGTTCCTACCTAAGAGAGGAGAGCTGAGAGAACACAGCCAAAATTTTCCTGAAAAAGAGCAGGAGGACCTGACCCGTCACATCTCCACGTTACTCTGCCAAAGGGCAAAGCACCGTTAACTTTAACCTGGAAAAAGTCAAAACCAGACCGTCCTTCAGGGGAGGAAACTTTGCAGTCGCCGCACATTGGCTCCGGGCTTGGCTGGAAGCGTTTCGAGTATATTTCAGATTTTCCCTGGCAATCCCCATCGCCCCCTTTCTTGTGGGATAAACGGCCACCTCGCTAGCTCTGCACACACTACCCTCCCGACTGGAATCCCCGCGCCTGCCTGCTGTCTTGCCTGTCCTCGCTCACATTTTCCGCTGCAACAAAGCCAAACACCGCACCCGCGGGGCTGTCACGCTCCTGCGCCCCTAGACCTGCGGTTCCTCCTGCTAGGAGGCCGCAGCCGCGCGCCCCCGGTCCCTGCTTGCGCGCTCCTGTCGGTCCCTCGGAACCCAGCCCGGAGGCCCCCTCCCTCAGGTGGCCCCTGGGGCCAGCGGCCCCTTCCCTCTCTGCCCTGAGCACCTCCTTCGGTCTGGCTCGTCTGCACCGTAATTACCGATTTCTCTAAACCTCTCCCCTCCCAGATTCGGGCCTCCTCTGGCTCTGGAGTTGTCTGGGTTGCTCGCTGGGCACCCCTGGCGCCTAGTCTCCAGCTCGAGTGACAGAACGTGCACGCAGGATCGGACCGGGCCCCCAGTGCGCCCCGCCCGCCTGCTCGCTCTCGACCTCCCCTGTGGCACCCGGATCTCGGCTCCCGCAGGGCAGAGCCCCCAGGGTGCCCGCGGTGCGGCCGCCCAGTCCCCGACCGCGCAGGCGGCGACCCGCGGACCACAAGTCCCGAAAGGCCGCGCGATTGCGCATGCGCAGCTGGCCGGCGCTTGAGTGGCAAGTTGTTTGTTACAGCGAGCACCAGCTGCTCTAGGCTCCCGGCGCCGCGCGCCGCCGCTCCACCGCCCGGCCGCTCCGCTTCTCCGCCGGCGACTCTGCCTCGCCCGCTCGCGGCCCCTCGCAACTTGGCGGACCTCCCCTTTGTCTGGTCCGGCCCGGCCGCCGCTCCCCGCCCGGAGCCGAGCTCCCGGTCCCCGGGCCGGTTGCCCGCGGCGGCTCGGAGCCGGCTGGGCGCGGAGGGGGCGGGGGCCGCGGCTCGCCCCCCGCCGATGAGCCGCCGAGGAGCGCGGGCGGACGATGGAACTCCACATCCTGGAGCACCGGCTGCAAGTTGCCAGCGTCGCCAAGGAGAGTATCCCGCTCTTCACCTACGGCCTGATCAAACTTGCCTTCCTGTCCTCCAAGACCAGGTGAGCGCGCGGGGACGCGGCGCCGGTCGGGGAGAAACAAAGAGGCGCACCCCGGGCGGCTGTCCTCGCCGCCGCGCCTCGGAAAACAACTTCGGGCCCCCGGAGCGCCCCCGCCCCGCCCCCGGCCCCGACCGCTCGCCCGCCTCTGACAAAGCCCACCCGGCTGCCCCCCCACTCCGATCCTTCCGCCCTGACCCCCCCCACCTTGATGCATCCCCCCCGCCCTGTCGTCCCTGGCCTCATCCCCCTCTCGGAGATCTGGAGGGCCAGGGCAGCTGCGGTGACGAGTCCTTGAATGAATGAATGAACGAATGAATGAATGAAAAACAGGTGTGGGGACGCGGCCGTGGAAAAAACAAACTAACACCCCCATCCCCCAATCCCTCGGTTGGGCCGGCCCCCATGGCCACGGCGGGAGAAGGGATTCTGCTGAGCGCCGCTACCCTGAGCAGAAAATCGTAAAATCATTAAAGGGTGTTTATCTCAAGGTGCCTGCGAGGGTTGCGGACGGCGCGGGGGGAGGGGTGGGCAAGGGCCGAGGAGGGGCTGCGGGCGAGGGTCGCGGTGATCCTTTCTCCTTGGGCTCCTGGAAGGGGTGGGGAAGCTGTTTTGCCGAACCGTAGAAGGGGAGGAGCTGGCGTGTTTATGGATCTGCCTTGAGGCTGGGTTTGGATGCTGCAGGGGGAAAAATAGTTGAAGGCCTTGGTAGGTAAATGGGGGCCGGGGGACTTGGGTTTTCCCACTGCCAGGTAAGGGTTTGATTTTGTGAGCCCCAGTAGGTGGTTGGAGTAGGGTTTTTGTTGTGCTTAAAGATCTGGAGCCCAGCAGAGTGTGAGTGCCGGCTAGCTGCTGCAACTTAAGTCCTTTGCTTGCCCACCATTGTGACTGCTGAAAGGGCTGAAGTTGTTGATGGTTTGGGGCAGTGATGGTTCTCCCTCTCTGCAAAATGAATGAATACATTACTAGTCAAGGTTAATGTTAAAATTACAGCATCTCCCTACTCCCCCTAGGCTACCCACTTTGATGCTAAACTCAAGGGATGCAAGGAAATAATTCAATCTGAGCCTGATATCTGCCTGTTAAAGTTCTTGCTTGGAAATCTCACTTTGATGTGTGTGTCTGAGTGGGGAGCTCAGTCCAGCTATTGTTTGCGAGATGGAGCCAGATCTGCCAGAGGCATCTTGTTTACTTTCTTCTCTGGGCTGCCTGGTAGGGTTTGGAGGTTTGAAATCCTTGTCTTTACAGAGCCCAATTGCTCCTTTGATTGCAAAAGGTAATTATTAAACAGACCATTTGAAAACAAAAGCCAACAGCTCAGATTCTGAACATCCCCCCCAAACACACAAAGCCCCCTCTCCCTGTTGACACCTTCTGATCTTGTATCTACCTGCCCTCTGCCTGCCCCCACCCCCACTCCCTAGCCAGTTTTGAGGTTCCAAGGCTGGAGGTAACAGAACAGACTTGTTTTTCCAACCCTTGGCCCTTGGCCCTGGGCAGCCCCCTGGCTGATTTCTCAGCCACCATACAAATGGGAATGATGACTCAGGCTGCGGCTGTGCAGGGCCCTAGGTGGTAGAAGGAGAGGGCATTTGGGGGCTTCTTAGACAGGCAGCAAAGGGCAGGCTCTGTCTGCCCTCTCCCTTTCTGGAAGGGCTAGCCTTCCAGCTCCCACCCCACGGTCTAGTTTGGAGGGCTCACAGGTAGGCATGGCCCCAGGGATGAGCCCCTGCTGGCCTATCTGAACACAGAAAAACCCAACCCTCATTGGGTCCTTCTTCTCCGGCTCTCTTGAGAGCCAGCTTGTCCAAGACCCAGTCTCAAGATGACTCAGAGATCAAAGGTCATCTCCATGTCTCCAGGGTCTGGCTCCAGAAGGTATTGAGGACAATTGTCAAATGTCTGAGGACATGTGCTCCAAGCACACTCTGAGCCCAAACAGTGGCTTCGGATTATGACTAGCCCCCTCTGCCTGAGTGGCTGAGGTGAGGTCCCTCTCCTCTGGCTGTCACTTTGCCTGTAAAACGAAAATAGCACCCTTTGGTCCACTGGTGTGTGCACATCTGCTGTCAGTATGGCATGGGATGACAGTGGGAAATCAGCTTTAGCAGTTGTGAGGGGCAGTGGGTACAGATACATTATGATTCCTCCTGGATACTTGCTACAATACCTGCCCCCAGGTGGTGACCTGCAGCCTTGTCACCTCCTCCCCCAAAGTAAGTTTTACCCAAACTAGCATAGAATTCCCCAGGGGTCTTTGTATCACCTATTGAAATTTTTTTCAATCATTCTCAGTAGAGTCAAACCCTTGGCTTGGCATTCAAGGCCTTGTATGATCTGGATCCTGAATCCTCATCATTAGCTATTCCTCTGGCAGATCTTCTAGTGACCCACAAGTTACCTTATTGTTCCCTTCACACATCTGTGCTTTTGTACCTGCACCTTTTCCAGTTCTGCCTGGAATACTCTCTGCCCTGCCCCCCAGTACATTCCTATTCAGTCTCCTGAAACCTTCCCAAACCCCCAGCAGATTTAGGTATTTCCTCACTCTCATGTCTACCTGGGGTGGAGGTGTGGGGAGGGAATGGCATCAGTAGACACCCTCTCTGTGTGGGGGTACAGCTGGGTCTAAGAGATGCTGAGATGCCCTGCCCCAGGGATCCTAGTGCAGCAGGGTGGGGTCAGGGAAGGGGTGTCTAGCAGGGTAGTGAGGAGGCTGGCAGGCTCTTTGAAGTAGGAATTAGGTGGGAAATGGGTCCTGCTCTCTGGGTATGTTCAATGAATTAGGTATTTATATCTGTTTTGCAAATGAGGAACCTGGAGCTCAAAGGCTGAGAGACTTGCTGAAGGTCACGCATTAAGAGTGGGATTTGAATCTGCATCTTCACTAGTCAACCTCAGAGTTTTTGCTATCTATGGCAGGTTGCAAATGATGCCCACATTGAACAGATATGTCCCATCCTCTGTTTGCAGCACACTGTTCTGAGAGGTTTAGGAGGGCAGATTGGAACCATGGCCTTTCTGTATTCCCTCCCACCAACATTGGTGGGCCTTTTCTCTTCTAGGAGGCCTTGGCCCTAATAGCACCTATGGAGACTTCCTCCTTCCTCTGGGCCATTGGGGCATATCTCAGATGCTCCCTCTCCTTCTCCATCAGTTCTAAACTTTGGCCCATAACATATTGTTTACTTGTCTTTTCCTCTCACCTAGATCATAAACCTTCATCTCAGGAAGTTTTTTTGTGTTATTTTATCCATCCTTCCCTGCCAACACTGTCTCTGTGGTACCAGTGATAAAGCTGCTATTGATTCTGCCATATATTACAAAGAGGTGAAGACACTAGACTTGGAGAAGTAAAATGGCTCACTCAAGGTCGCACCACTGGAAGAAACAGAATTGGGATTTGAACCAGGCTTTGTCTGCGCTATGCTTAACACCCTGCTTTGTAGGCACTTAGTAACTATCTGCCTGATGGATTTCCGACCCATGCACAGAGTGACCCAGATTTCAGCCAAGTGTTTGCCAGAGTCTCTTATGAGTGCCCTGGAGGCTGGAAGAAACATGGCAGGGAGAATCATACCTGGCAGAGGAACAGCCTGGAGACCCTGCCCCCACTCCGCTGAGCAGGCCTCTGCCCAAGGCATTCAGAGTAGCATCTGGGTGTGGCTGGAGTAGAGGGTCAGAGGGCCAGTTAAGTCTATTCATTAGCACAGACCTAGTGGGCAAAGTCTCCAGAGTTCCTCTTCTGCCTTGTGGTCCCATGTTTCATGGTAAACTCTTTGTGGCCCACCTGCCTATCTCTGCCAGCCACACTCTGTGTTGTCTCCAGTCTTTAGGCCTTCGTTCCCTCTTCCTGGAGTGATACCCCTTGCCACTTTCTTTGCCTGTACATACTTTCAGATTCCATTTTCACTCCCCTGCGTGCACAACTGGGCTCAGACCCTTCTTCTGCTGTGATAGGCTTAACCTCAAGAAGATGAAATGTAACCACAAGCTATCAGCAAGGATGCTTTGAGCCACAAATAACAAAAAGCCATGGCTGAAACAATCAGAAGTTTGTACTTGTGTGAAGTGATAAGAGGCTATGAGTTGGCCTGCTACAGGGCTGAGTGACTTAAAGGGTTGATGAGGTCATCAGGGACCCAGGTATTTGGTCACCTAAGGCTTGACACGATAGCTTCCAGTATGATGGCTGGGGGAGCCCTGGGCATCACAGAAGGAAACCCAGCCAGATAAAGGGCCATAATTTCCAGGCTATCCCGGAGAAAACAGACATCCTCATCTCATTGGCCGGAACTGCATCACATGAACATGTCTCAGCCTCTCACCAGCATAGGGAATGAGACCATCATGGACCAATCAGGATTCACTACTGAAGGTGGGGCCTGCCACCTAGAGGCTCCTGGCCACAGGATGATGGACAACCCAGTGGCTGTGGGTGGTGGCTGGGTGTGTGTGTGTGTGTGTGTGTGTGTGTGTGTGTGTGTGTGTGTGTTTTGTGGCAGAGGCTTCCGGTCCCGTGGCTGACCTGCCTAGGGCAGGCCTGGAAGCTGACTCAGGTGTGAGGAGATTGCTGTGCACAGTCAGGTGCATGACCTCACCTGTAGGTAAGTCATGATGCTCCCCCTCTGCCTAGCTTTCCCCAATCCCACTGGACTGTGTAGTACTTCCAGAGCAACCTCACTATTAGGGCCAAGGCTGCCTGGCCTGACCCAAGCCTGGGAGTCCAGCAGGGTTGGGAGGGCTTTGGATTCCAAGTTAATAGTTGGAGGGAGATGTTCAGCCTAGACAAGGGACCTACTTACCTCCTCATGTGTAATAAGGCTCTTTTGGAATTTGGATTTCTTCTCTTACAACCCTGTAAGGCAAAACTGGGAACAATGAAGAAGTATACAGCAATAACAGCAATGGTAATAGTAGTAATGGTTCAGACTTACAAAGCATTTAGTACATTGCAGGTGCATTTTGGGGTTTTTGTTTTAGACAGAGTCTCAAGCTATTCCCCTGAGTAGAGTGCCATTGTGTCATAGCTCACAGCAACCTTCAACTCTTGGGCTCAAGTGATCCTCTTGCCTCAGTTTGTTCTATTTTAGTAGAGACAGAGTCTCGCTTTTGTTCAGGCTAGTCTTGAACTTGTGAGCTCAAGCAATCCACCCACCTAGCCTCCCAGAGTGCTAGGATTACAGGCGTGAGCCACTGCGCCCAGCCCCAGGTACAATTTTAAACATTACCGTATACTCGTTCATTTAGTCCTTATGACAGTCCTATAAAGTAGGAATATTATTGTCCTCATTTGACAGATGAGGAAACTGATAAGCCAGAGTAGCCAAGGACACACAGAAATGGCAGAGCTGGGATTTGAACCTAGAAAATCTGGCTATAGAATGATAACCACTGAACTAGGTATCCAAGCAGACTGGTTTGGACTCCCTGTCGCCAGGAGCCACTTGGCAGAGGTGTTGCTGAGAGGCAACATGGGGGATGGAGAAGAGGTTGGGCAAGGTCATTAACCCAAAATGTTTGCAAGTGGAAGAAGGCTGCAGCACCCTCCTTCCCCCCCCCCCTTCTTTGTGCCCCTGAAATGCTTTTATCTTTAAATTTCATCCTACAGCCCATCTCGTTTGATTGGCAAAACAAGCACACAGGTGAATATGCAGTAAGCATGTGCCCACACAAACCCCTGCTGCCTGCCTAGGCCAGATCTGCCACCTGCAGGACTCGGGTTCCTTTTGGCCTACCAGCAAGCCACAGTGAGCACTAAAGACTTATAGGTGTTTATAGGAGAAAAGCCCGTGCAGTCCTCATTGGCCTGAGTGCATTGGGCCGAGGCCACTGTTTGACTGCAGTTGAGGCTAGCAGGTGAATTAGAGCCCTGGCACGCCTTGGGTGGGATCCCAGCACTCTTACATCCTGGCAGTATGACCCTTGGGCAAGTTGTTTGATCTCTCTGTGCTGTTAGTTTCTTACCTGTAAAATAAGAACACTGATCACACCTACAGCCTAGGTTGTTGTGAGGACTTGATGAGATAAACCATGTCAAGCACTCACAAGAGTGCTTGGTTCATTATAAGCTCTAATAAGCCTTAACCAAGAAGGTCTGGGGTGAGCTGGCCAGCGCTCTATGAAAGCAGAGCTTGAAAAGCCAAGAGTTAGGAGTTACTATACACACACGTAATCACAGATTCTAGAAAGTAGAGATTCTCTCACTGACCTCAGAGAATTTAGCTGAGGACACATGTTGTTTAAGTGTACAACCTCTAGAAGGGGCAGCCAAAATACTCTAGGATTGCGTAGCGCTGGAAGGCTCCCTGGAGGAGGTGGTACCAAGATGGGTGCAATGAGAAAATGTCCAGAGGTGCTGAGAATAAAGAAAGGTGAGCAGGGAGCAGGAGTCGATGGGCACAAATGAATGTTGGGAGGGCATAGGATGAGCTCAGAGCCATTTCCCTCACCCACTCAGAGCAGCCGTGGCCTACTGCTCTGGAGAAGGGGCTGGCTCAACCCCAGCTCCTAAACGTTAGTGTGGAAGGCACAGGGTTGTCTGTGGCCTGCCCCACATCCAGCTGCTCAGCATGGTCCACGCCCCTCACCATACCTGTCACCTTTGCCCTGGGTGCTCCTCATCTCTCCCTGGAACTATCCAGACAGCCTTCTGCCTGCAGGGAACCCATATGGTTAGCACAGCCAGGTCTGTCTGGGCAGGAGGAACAGCCTGAGCAAAGGCCTAGAGGCTGGAAACAGAAATGTGTCTGCAGGGGACAAGCAATTGTCCTGTGGCAGGTGTGGCCACTGCCCCGAGGTTGGTGCAAACTGGTATGTTCTGTTCATGCAGAAATCTGCTCTGTGCAGGGCCCAGTGGGAAACATAAAAGGAGCTTCTGTCAAATGGGAAGAAAATATGTATATTCTGTGTCTTTTCCACCAAAGGTTGGAGGTGAAAGGCCCAAATGCAAGGCTGGGTAGAGTGGGGGAGCAGTCACCAGTTGAAAGCATGAGCTGGGGTAGATTTTGTGCATTCATTCCAAATCTTGGGCCACATCTCTGCCTTGCTCGGAATCCTCAGACTGCCCCCTGCTCCGTATAATATTCCTTGCCTGGCTCTGTGAATGTTCCTTGACCTGATGCTTTCTATTCTCTCTAGCTTTCCCCTCCCTCATCCTCACACGCCCTGTTTTAGGATAACCATGGTAGTTGTAAAATATCTCGAATTCTGATGCTCTTCCCTTCAAAAGCTAGACCCGCCCTTCCCCTTCCCCTTTAAATGGCTTTGTGACTGTCTTCTAAGTCACTAGAAGGTGGCAGAAGTGATCGTGCATATGGCTGGAAGGTTTTTCTCATAACAGACCTCTAGTAACAGGAACCAGCCCTGAATAGGACCACCCTTGTTCCATGAGTGCTGGAACAGTTGGATTCGGGCTGTCCAAGGCCCACCGAGGTCTGCTGCAGTGGGCAGTTTACTTGAAAGCAATTCCAGCCACTCAGTTTGTTGTAAGTATGCTCAATTAAGACTTCTAAGGGGGAGCTCACTTCTAGATACTGGTGCTCATTCTTGCTCTAAATATAATACATGGGACATACTCTGTAATTGATCTGTACTTGCAAACCTGGGGTCTCCATTATATACCCACATTCACAGCAGCATTATTCACAGAAGCCAGAAGGTGGAAGCAACCCAAGTGTCTATCGTGGATGAATGGATAAACAAAATGTGATATATCCATATACAGGAATATTAATCAGGAAAAAAGGAAGGAATGCTATACCATGGATAAGGACATCATACTAAGTGAAGTAAACCAAGCACAAAAGGGTAAATACCATGTGATCCCAATTATATGACTTGGAGTCGTCAGATTCATAAAGACAGAGGGAGTAGAGGCTACCAAAGTTTGGGAAGTTACTGTTTAATGGGTATGGAGTATGAATTTTGTAAGATCAAGACAGTTTTGGAGATGGATGGTGGCAATCATTGCTCAAAAATGAAAATGTACTTAATTCCATTGAACTTAAGAATGTTTAAGATGCTATTCGGGAGGCTGAAGCAAGAGGATCACTTGAGCCCAAGATTTTGAGGTTGCTGTGAGCTATGACGCCATAGCACTCTACCAAGGGTGACAAAGTAACAAAAAAAAAAAGTTAAGATGGTAAATTTTATGCATCTTCTACCACAATTAAAAATCACAAAAATTTGCCAGGCATGTTGGCTCACACTTGTAATCCTAGCACTCTGGAAGGCTGAGACAAGAGGATCCCTTGAGCTCATCAATTTGAAACCAGCCTGAGCAAGAGCCAGACCCCATCTGTAAAAATTAGGAAAAGTAGAAAAATTATAACATGGATAAGGACATCATGCTAAGTGAAATAAACCAGGCACAAAAGGGTAAATACCCTGTGTGTTGGCTATTAGTCATTATTATAGTCCCAGCTATTCAGAAAGCTGGAGCTCAGGAGTGTGAGATTACAGTGAGCGATGATCATGCCACTGTACTCTAGCAGGGATGACAGAGCAAAACTCTGTCTCCCCCCAGAAAGTTAAATTTTTGAAACTTGGAGTCTTACACCAAGTCGTTCTCTAACGCAGTGTTGCTTCCCAGTCTTTATAGGTATAAGGACTATTTGCCTCTGTACCCTACAATTCCACACGACAGTGGTTTGTACAGTTTTTCTCATTGTCAAGCAACCACCCTCTTGGTGTGCATGGGTCACCTGCGATTTGCTGTGGTCCATAGCTTCAAGACTAACATGAGCTTTGGGACAGATTGAGGTTTTTAAATCATGGCCCTAACATTTTTGTTGTTGTTGTTGCAGTTTGACTGGGGCCGGGCTTGAACCTGCCACCCTCGATATATGGGGCTGGTGCCCTACTCACTGAGCCACAGGCACTGCCCCAGCCCTGACATTTTTTTTTTTTTTTTTTTGACGCAGAGCCTCAAGCTGTCACCCTGGATAGAGGGCTGTGGCATCACAGCTCACAGCAACCTCCAATTCCTGGGCTCAAGCGAGTCTCCTGCCTCTGTCTCCCAAGTAGCTGGGACTACAAGCACCCGCCACAACGCCTGGCCATTTTTTTTTTGGTTGCAGCCACCATTGTTGTTTGGCGGGCCTGGACTGGATTCGAACCCGCAAACTCAGGTGTACGTGGCTGGCACCTTAGCCTGTTGAGCCACAGGCGCCGAGCCCCAGCCCTGACATTTTTATCTGATGTTTCCTGAGACTCTTTCCTCCTCTTGGGGGTCCTGGGAGTGACCAAGTCAGAGTTCCTGAGCTTATGGGGCTTACCATCTTATTAGGGAAGAAGGAAAACTAAAAAATGAGAAGATAATCAGAGAGCAATGAAGTGGTGAGAAGTCCCAAGTACAGGAAAGTGAGAGGTGGGTAGGAGCAGTGTTCTATTTTTGAGGGGATCATTGAAGTAACATCTGAGCAGAGGCTAGATGACAGGCAGGAGGCAGCCACACAAAGACTGGGCCGATGGGGGAGACTGCCAGTGCAGAGGGGCACCTCTCATACCCGTTAGGATGGCTACTGTAAAAAAATTAAAACACAGAAAACAAGTGTTGGCAAGGATATGGAAAAATTGGAATCTTTGTGCACTGTTGATGGGAATGTACACATAAAATGTGCAACTGCTACAGAAAACAGTATGGCGGGTCCTCAAAAAAATTAAAACTAGAATTGCCATGTGATGAGGCAGATCCTTCCACTTCTCAGTATCTACTCGTAACGCAGTTGAAAGCAAGGACTCCAAGCGATACTTGCACACCTACATTCATGGCATTATTCACAATAGCCAAAAAGTGGAAGCAACTCAAATGTCCATCAGTGAATGAAGGGATAAACTATGGCACCATTTACCTTATAATGGAATATTATTCACCCTTAACAGGAAATTCTGACCTGTGCAACAACGTGGATGAACCTTGAGGACGTCATGCTCAGAGAAATAATGCAATCACAAAAGGATGAATGCTATTTGATTCCACTCACATGAGGTCCCCAGAGTAGTCGGATTCACAGAGACAGAAAGTAGAATAATGAAAGTTGCTGCCAGGGGTTGGGGGATGGAGGATGAGGAGTTTTTTCTTACTGAGACAGAACTTCTGTTGTGCAAGATGGAGCGACCTGATGATGGCTGCACAACAGTGCGGATGGATTTAGTGCCACTGAACTGTACACCTAAAAATGGCAGCAGTGGCGAGTTTTATGTCTATTTCACCACAATTTAAAAACACAAGTTTCGGAGCTGGGGAAGTGTGGGGGAGCAGGAGTCAGTGAGCCAGGGCAGCCACTCAGGCCTGGTTGTGCGTTGACTCCTGTTATCTTCACACCGCCCTTATCAGTAGGTACAATAACTGGCCCCATTTTATAGATGAGGAAACCAAGGCACTAACTTTCCAGGAACCTGCCCAAGATCACAAAAACCAGTGAGTGAAGAGTGAAGATTTTTTTTGATAGTAGCTCTATCAAGATGTAATTTACATGCTGTACAATTCACCCTTTTAAAGTTTATAATTCAGTGACTTCTAGCATCCTTACAGAGTTATGCAACCATAGCCACTACCTAATTCCAGAAAATCTTCATCACTAAAAAGAAAAGCCATTAAGCAAATAGTTGTTCCCATTTCCCACCCCAGCCCCAGCCCCTGGCAACACTGATCTACTTCCTGTCTCTCGGGGATTGCCCATTTGCTACATTTTATGTAGAGAGATTCCTGTAATGCATGGCCCTTGTGTCTGACTGCTTTTACTTAGCATGTTTTTGGGTTCATGCGTGTGCAGCATGGATCAGCCCTTCATTCCTCCTTTTAGCTGAGTAATATTCTCATCGTGTGGGAATACCACACAACAATTGTTTATTCATCCACTGATGGACATTTGAATTGTTTCCACTTTGGGGCTATTATGAATGATACTGTTATGAGCAGCCATGTAGGAGTTGTTGTGAGGACATTTGCTTGCATTTCTCCTGGGTATGTATATTGTACTTGGGTATATACCTGTGAAATGGCAGCCGTACCATCCCATATTCCCGAGGAGGAGGGATTTGAACCTGCAGCTTCAGGCTCCAGATTCCATGTTCTTCAGATGCAGAGAGGGGCCCCCAACAGATTTAAAAGGTGCCAGGGGATGAACAGCTCTGCTGGGAAGGGCCAGAGCGGACAGCCTTTCTGTCTTGCACAGGCCCTGCACCCGGGGCCAGCAAGTAGGTGCTTATTTTCAGGGTCGAGTTAATTAGTTTTCCCTGAACAGATGGCTTCCTGGACATTCACATGGCCTCTGTGCCAGGCCTGCCTTCTTTCTGATTCCTGTCCCACTCCAGCCCCCAGGATTCACTCCCTCTTTAAGCAGGTAGAAATTTGTTCCCAAAGTTCAGTCTTTTTCCTTCAGAGCTCTGCAGATGCAGTGACCGATAGGATAGATTTAGAACAAAGTTTATCCTCAGCAGATCTTTCTTGAGAGCCCTCTACACCCTGGGGCAGCTCTGTAGGAGGAAGGTAGTTTCTGCCCCAGGCCCTTGAGCTGGCAGTTGTGTTGACTAGCCCCAAGTCATCCAGTGGACAAAAACAATTCGGGGGTTGCCTGGTACCCCTACTCCCATCTCCTGCCTGCCTGTGCCGTATTCCTCTCTCTGCTGTAACTTTAGGTGGAAGAGCTTATGCTAAGGGCCATTTCTCAGGGGATGTGCACTTAACAGTCAGGAAAACCTGTTTCTAATCCAAATTTCAACCACTTACCAGCTTTGTGACCTTGGGCAACTTTTCAAGAGCCTCCAAAGAGGCTCAGTGTCCTCATCTTTAAAGTGGGAATAAAAATACCCGTTTCTCTGGGTACTGAGAATTAAATGGGGAATTTCATGTCAAGGACTTACTCAGGTGTCCAACACTTCATGAAATGGTTATTTGTATAATTCAACAGATATTTCTTGAGGAAAGTGCCCTACACTGCGTGCAAGTAACAAGGTGGTGGTGGTAGGTTCTGCTCCAGCAGCACTGATGGCTGTCCTGCTTATAACCCATCCCAAAGGGATGGCTGCAGGATGGAAAGCCAAATTCTGATTTTTTATCTGAGGAGGGGAGGCTATATGATGTGTTATGGAGGTTAGTGGAGGAGTGGAATCTATAGCACACAGACTGGAGAACTTCGGACAAGGCAGGCAGGAAGAGCCATCGTGCCCTTTAAGAAGGTGTGATCTCTCTGCTCTGAGCAAAGTCTCAGGGGCCCTTCTCTGCACCACAAGGCAGCCCTGCCTGATTGTTGCTTGGACATCCTGGATGTTCCCTGTGTCCTCATGTGGTGCTCACCATCTTCCTCCCAGACTGCTGTCATCCTCCCCCAAGTTGCCTACCCGGTAAGCAGCACCCTGGCCATATCCCATCCATCTCTGTGACCTGCTCACTTGACCCCCAGCCTTTCTCTGATCTCCCCATCCTCGCCACCCCCACTGCCACCTCTTGCACCGTGACCCTGAGGCCCCAAGAAGAGGGTCACAGGCCCTCTGTGTCAGGACAACTTGGATTTGCATATAAATCAAATCCCATCCTGCCCGTGTGTCAGCTACTGGACCCCTCAGGGCTGCCCTCCTGTCTCAGCCTCCCCCACCTCCCTTATCTTATTTCCTACTTGGTTCTTGTCATCCCCCCACCCCTGTGGAGCCCCTTGCCCTCTTTAACTAAGACAATCTCTCTTCTACCCCTGCCCCAGATGGTGCTGCCCCAGCCAGACCACTTCCTATTCCTGAGCCCTACAGGCCCCTTCCCTAAGGCAGGAGCTGTGATGGTGCAGAGTCATTTTAAGTCCATGGTCATCCCCCAGGGGTCCCTGCAGGGCCTTCAGAGCACAGGTTACCCATAGCTCTCTTTCTGGGGAAGAGTTTAAATGTGGACTCAAAGGCCTCCAGACAGGTGCCCAGAGAAGGCCCCACACCCTCCCCAGAGCTGTGTCCCTCCAGCTTGTGGTGTGATGCAGAATGAGCCCAGGAAGTGGGAAGAAACCCTAAACCACCTTCTCAGGGGTTAGAATTTGGAGCCTGCACTGATGCAAGAGCAGGGGGAGATATCGGAGGGGTCCTTGGACACTGCACCCCGTAGTAGCTATCTCAGAGGTGAGGCTGGGCTCGACCCAGGGGAATGAAGATAGCCCCTTCTCCCTCCAACTCCCACCACCCAGGACCTGGGTCTCTGACTTACTCCTCTGCTTCCCTTCCCTCCTGTAATTTGTCCCTGGACCTCTAGGTAAACTGTCCCAGCCACCACCTTGTCTGCAAGGAGGTCCAGTTCTAAGGATAGATGCTGGCGAACTACCTAGATGCACTCACGGGGCTGGACACTGACTCCAGCTGAGTGACCTTTCTGGCTCAGAGTCACCTAGAAATGACAAGGCCACTTTAGGGGTTCCTGGAGCCCTGCCTCTAGTGAGTAGCCCAGGTAGATATATCACCTCAAGAAAAACATGTTTGCCTTCGTAGCTGCTCTTGTCTCACTACCCTGCAGACCTCCTTCAGTTCCACAGTTCCTGCAGCTGCCCTCTGGCCAATTCCCCTCCTGAGCCCCTCAGTCCAAATCACCATGGTTCAACTTATCATTTTCCAACAAAACCAGAGACGGTAGTGGCACCCAAACCATGGGGCCGCCCCAGGGCTGAGTGAGATCTTGCTGATAAGGCCCGCAGCAGGGTTCCCAGTCCAGGGCTGCCTGAAGGGTTGCATGCCCCACCCCCACCGTGACTCTCTCCCTAGAGCAGCAATTCTCAACCTGTGGGTCACAATCCACCCGCAGCATTAGGAAGGTTGAGAACCACTGCCTAGAGGCACTCTCCAGGCACCTGCTGAGGCAAGGACAGGCCCCTTTCCCATTCCTACTGTGATGTCCCTGGTGACTGCCTTTCTGAGCCTCCAGTCCTCATCTGAAGATTAAGGGAGATATAAGGCTGAACTCAGAACAGGTGCTGCACAATGGGGTTCTCACTCAGTTTCTGGGGCACAGAGCCTGAAGCATCCTATGCTCCAAGGCAGGCAGGTAGCTTCCCCCAGAGGGAGAAGGTGGGTGATGAGGACTTTAGCCCAGGCTCTCCCAGGAGGTGGGTTGAGGTTTGTACCATTATCAGGCCAGAAGTGGGATGTCTTTGCCTCCTGGAGATGTGGAGGCTGTGTGTGGGCCCTGGGCCACGTCACTCCCAGCTGTGATCCTCAGCAAGTATTGGGTCCACCAGCCACACTGACAGGAGAGCTGAAAAACTGACTGGTCCAGAACAACACGATGGCTGCCATCTCCCCACTTTGGGAAGATTTCCTTTGATGTGGATCCCTGGAAGAAAGGCCCCAGGGCCCCCAGGGCTCCCACCTCCCTTCCTGGTCCTTCCTTTGTCACTGCCATTGATGAAGGTGCTGGTGAGGATGGCGCGTGTTTACTCAGGCAGGCTCAGTGCCATGCACATGGATGTTCACCAGCTGAGGGGCGTGTACACACTTACAGGTGAGGAAGCCACGGCTGTATAACTTAGTAAGTGAAGAAGTTGGCCTCAGCCATCCAAAGAGCCACTCCCAACTGCCATGCTCCTCACACCATGCCGGGTGGCCCAGGAGGCACTGAGGGGCAGAAATTGTGCCCCTTTCAAGAGCCATTGTCAGGGATCTGAGGTCAGCCCCAGTCCTCGCCCCACCTCTGCCCTCACCAGCTAGGTGACTGGCGGGGTGCCACATTACCACCCTCACTTTGCCCTCTGCAGAGGGACATGATAGTAGGACCTTCCTAACCATGGCCTGAAGGTTCAGTGGCATCAGTGACAGACCAAATTTAGCACTGCTTTTGCCACAGGGGGCTGTTCCAGATTGACAACTTTGAGCCAGTTTCAGCTTTCTGTTTACTTCGCCAGCAAATGCTCACCAAGACATGGGTACCATCTTTACAGCGTCTTGAAAGTCTCAATGTTTTGGCAGGTTCCTGAACCCAGAACACCTGCAGTTCTGTGCACCGCACTTAGATACCGCCTGGGTGCTTCTGGTCACTCATTCCCTTGCACCCCTTTCCTGAGGTGCGCTCTGAGAGAAGGTGGGAGTTGGAGCACTGCATGCAGCAGCTGCCTATACTGCAGGCCCTGCCCTGTGCGCCAGGCTGCTCCTGAAACATCCCGTGAACAGTCAAACCCCTTGCAACTTCCCATGTTAATACCCCAAGGAGTGCTTGTTCTTAGGAGCCAGGACCTCTGAATACCCACACACATGGGGACAGCCTCATCCATTCTCCCGCGGAGGGTGGGGACAAATCAGGGAAGGGCTGAGGGAACAAGCAATTCAGGCAGGTGTGTGGCCCACGGATCCTGTACCTCTGGTTCCCAAGGACTTGTCCATCACTCACAATGGGAAATCAGGCCCCTAAATGGTGTCTGGGGAAGGTAGAAGCTGGACTTTCTGTCTGTGGTTGCCTTTGGCCCCTGAGACTCCCCCACTAGTTCACAAATGTGTCTTGGTGCCCACCCTGCACCAAGCACTGCTGCATAGACTGAGTTGACAGTTCGGGCGTCTCAGCAAATTCTCAGTGACATCACAGTATGATGGGAGGAAAGCCCTGGAGACTCAGGCAAAGAGGCACCATAATGTCTGGGTGAACTTCCAGGAGACGTGGGGTTGGGCCAGACTTGAAGCGTCAAGATAGGGAAGAGACTTTTTTTTTGAGACAAAGTCTCACTATGTCACACTGGGTAGAGTTCCATGGCATTACAGCTCACAGCAACCTCAAACTATAAGGCTTAAGCGATTCTCTTGCCTCAGCCTCCGAAGTAGCTGGGATTATAGGTGCCCGCCACAGTGCCCGGCTATTTTTTTGTTGCAGTTGTCATTGTTATCTAGCTGGCCTAGGCTGGGTTCCAACCAGTCAGCATGGATGAATGTGACTGGCACTATCCACTGAGCAACGGCACCGCCTGGGAAGAGGCTTCTGAAAAGAAGGAACAGCATAGACAAAATTTAGAGAGTTGGCCCATATGACCATATGCTGGAGCCAACAGTTGGGGCTGGAAGGAGGACAGGATGATGGCTGCTGTGGTCACGGTTCAGGTAAATGGTGAGGCTGAGGTTGGACCCTACACCGCACCACTGTTCCCCAGAGCACCACCCCATTATCATTCTCAGCGTGCCCCTTTCTTACCCTGCTCTCCTGCCTTTGACATTCACCTGGGCCTGCTGCCTCCTACAGGAAGGCCTCCTTGCCTCTTTTTTTGTTTTGTTTCTCTTTTTTCCCTTTTAAATTTTTGAATAGATAGCAAATTCACATGGTTCAAGATGCCAAAGGTACACAGATGTGCCAGTAGACACTCCTGCCCCCACAATCCACTCAGTTCCTACCCCCACAGATGGCCAGATTCCTGGGAATTCTTGGTGATGTTTTCTGTAAGTACACACAAATGTGTTCTATTTTCCTTTTTTTCCCTTTATGTAAGTGATACTAAGCTGTGCGCACTGCTTGTGTTCTGCCCCTTGACCTTTTCGGCTGACATTCATTTCAGCTACTGCGTCGTTTTCCACAGAACAGAGAACAAGACTGTGATGTCCTAACCCGTCTCCCCCTGGTGGACGTTTGTTGCCGGCCCTTTTTGGTGGTGGTTGCAGTTAATACTCCAGCGCATAACTTGGTGCACAGACCTCCTCTTGCACATCTGGGAGTGTATTTGCTGGAGTGGCCCAAAGGCCAAGTCTGAATCAGAGTGTCATTACTGGATAGCATCCTCAAAGGTTGCCTTGTTAGAGGGGTGCCAGCTTACCATCCCCTCGGGGGGCCCGTGCTGTTAACAAGCATGTCATCAGACAGCCTGGTGGTGAAAAGGCCACCTTTGTGTGTGTGTGTGTGAATGCAGGCTCTCACACACCCTGGGGTGTTTGATGTCCTCTTATTTGGGGCTGTTTGTCCCCATTCCTCTTATCTCCCCTGCTGGGCTGGAGGATCTTAAAATCTTTTGTCTCCATAGCAGCAACCCTTAGTTGGCCTGCCCTCTTCTTACTTGCTTTCCTACCTGGGTGTTTGCTCACCTCTGTGGCCAGCGCCCATCTATCCCCTCCACATGCAGGTGACGGCAGAAGCAGTCGGCCTGGCCCCAGAGCTGGATCCCCCTACCAGGGCCTGCCCCTTCCCAGGCCCTGAAACCTGCTGGGCTGTGGGGTGTTAGCAGCACAGTGGGCTGGGCCCAACCAATGACCTCTCTCGGTCCTGCAGCCACCAGGAGTGTGGCATTTGCAGCTAGCCCAGAAGTGAAGTGTGCCAGATGCCTAAGACACCTCCTACCCCAGGAGGGAAATAAACACCTCTGGCCCCTTGGACCCTGAGAGGGTTCTGGAAGAGACTGATCACTGCCACCACCAATGTTTACTTCTGCGATCACCCACCTCCTGGGGGTGCAAAGAGGGAGAAGGATGGCACTATAGTGGGCCAGGCCTCTGGGACTCCGGCCAGTCACATGAGGAACCAGCCCAAGGCCAAAAGGGGGTAGTAGTAGTGACTTAACCAACTTCAATTTGCAGGAGTTGTGTTTTTACATGTGTATGTTCTGATTACTTTATCCCTTTGTCTCCAAAGCCTCCGTTGCCCTTATTCTCTCAGCCTCAGTTTTAGCAACATTGGATGTGTCTGTTGATTTTAGGCCCAAGTCCCAACCTGAGACAGTCACTGTCGCCATTATTTGGGGAATGTGGGTAACTTGACAAGTTTGGCCTGAGAGTTTGCAGGAGGATTTCGACCATAGCTTGACCCCCAGGCCAATGGTCCAAGCACTTTAGAAGGAGCAAAGGCGGGTGACTCAGTCCAGTTAATGAGCAGAGCCCTGCAGTGGAATGACCCTGCCCTGACCTGGGGCAGCCCATGGACAGTGAGGCCGAGTCTCCAGTGTCCTTGAAGGGTCAGATGGGCAGCTCCCTGCAGCAGAGTGAAAAAGGGCAGGGCCGGAGGCCTGGGGAGGTCACTTCCAGTTCTCTTGGCCCAGCCCTGAAGTCTTGGATAGCACCTTTTGGGATAAGCATTGCCTTTCCTGGTCAAGCAGGGTAGCATGTTCAATCCCTAGTACTTGACCACTCCAAGCTGGACATTTTGAATTTCATGGATTTGGGACTGAGTCCTAAAGGAAGGGACTTGTTGAGGCACACAACATTCCTGGGGTTCAGGGAGACCCTTCTGAGCCGGGCTGCCAACCAGCTCAAGGGCCGCTTCACTGGTGCTCACCAATGGCTGTGTCTGGACAGCTGGGCCTTCATCTGTGAAAATGTACCTGTCAGCAGGGATGGCGTGGTGTGGCAGGGCATGGGCTCTCCTTGTCCCCTCGCCACCCATGTGCTCTCTCAGCTCCACGCCTGTGACTGTGCAGGGTCCTTCCTGTCCCTCGAGGCCCAACGTGCTGGCCCCTCCTGCAGGAGCCCCCCTGAGCCTCCACCTCTCCCCTTCCACGAGGTGCTTCCTCCTCTTCCGTTCAGGTTACGAACTGTCAGTTCATTTTGTCCCATTCATATTCATTTCAGCCCTTCGTCCATAGTCTTTGGTCTTGTCCAGTTCAGGGCATTACAGACTAAGTGTTCATGTCCCCCTCAGAGTTCATACATTGGCGTCCTCATCTCCAGGGTGGCTGTATTCCGAGATAGAGCTCTGAGCGGGTAATTGAAGGGGGGTGAGGACATAGGGCAGGCCCTAATGTCCTAGGACTAGTGTCTTATGAGACGACACACCAGAGAGCTCCTTGCTGTCTGATCACGGTGTGCTGAGGAGGGGCCGCGTGAAGACACGGCAAGAAACTGGCCGCCTGCTCCTGCACACGCCCTGCTGCGCCCGGCACTGCAAGGAATCAGCGTCAGTAGTTTAAGGCCCTCAGGTCTCTGGCACTTTGTCACAGCAGCCCGAGCTGACCAAGGCAGAGGGTGAGGCGCTGTCGTGTCCTCTGTGTCCCCCACACCACCTGGCCCTCCCGGGTCCCTGGCTACGAGGACTAGTAGCAAAGGCACAGGCTTCAGGCTCATCCAGAGCCTCCACATGCTCCTCTGGCTAATGGGAGGAGGAAGACAGACGAATAAGCCACGAGCCCCTAGGCACAACCACACTTTTCCTGCCTGTCTTCCTGGCCGAGGCTGAGCTCACCGAAAGCGTTTGGGGGTACATGCTGGAATTTTTTTCCTACGGGCTAAGCAAGCAGGGAGAAGCAGAGGTAATGTGAGCGTCAAACTGAGATCCCGCTCGTGCCAGTGACTGTTCACTCTTGACTTCCCGACATTATGGAGCTGTGGGAGGAGTGGTGCCTGGCTGGTCCCAGTGCTGGTGGCCAAGGGTTAATGCAGCACAGGGGCCAGGCTAGGACTGGAGCTACAGGCCAAGGGGATTAGGTGCCTAGATATGAGGAAGCAATAGGTTGAAAAATTCTAGAACTGCACCTTTCAGTAGCCTCCAGACATGTGTAGTTAGTTATTTACACTTAAATTAATATTTAAAGATCTGTTTCCTCAGCCACACTGGCCACACAGCAAGTGCTCGAAGCCACATGTGGCTGGTGGCTGCCCTGCTGGACAGTGTGGACACAGACCGCATCCATCCTCCCAGGCAGCTCTCCGAGGCAGCACTGCTCCAAGAGCTTTATTTGGGCTTAGTGAGAGGGAGTGCCAGGTTCATTTTGGCTGTCCTGGCTCAGGGCTTAGAGGAACGGGATAACACATGGCCAAATGTGCCATCCCTGGGGGGCAGATGCTAGGCACATAGAGGGACACACACCATGGGCTTGTGGACGAAGCAGTCGTGTTGGCAGGGTGGGGTGGGGTGGGCCTGCCCTGGCAGGAACTTGCACAAGGCTCTATTCAGAAGTCCCAGCCACTCACATCTTGTCTCTTTAGCTTTCTGCTCAGGTAGCACTACCTCCAGAAAGCCATCTTGCAACCCTCAGCACCCTAGCACTGCCCTTTGCTTATCTGCTTCACTGCCCATACCTCCCCACACCCCATGTCACGCCATCTGCATCCCCAGCAAGCAACAACCATGGGGAACAGGGCACTGGCCTGACAGAGCTGGAGCCACAACCCCATGATGACAGGCTATACTGACTCAGGGGACAATAGGTGCGGGCCTGTTGCTGGGAGAGGGGCAGGGAATGGAGGCTCACACTCCTTCCTGACTCTTTCAGAAGGTGTAACAGGGAGGCTGGACAGGCCCTTTGATGGGTTGCCCATAAGCTTAGATGCAGGAGAATTTTGGAAGGAATCAGGTCACAGCCAGGTCAGTGGCCTGCATCATTCATATTCCATCCAGAGCTGGCAGATGGTCACGACCACTTATGTTGAGTGTGGTTTGCGCCTTGCTTAACCTGCTCCTGACTCTGGACTCTGAAGGACTCTTGTAGGCCCTTAGCTCGGACCCCTTGGTACTCTTGGCACTGACCCCATGAGCGGTCGATCACACATACTAGCTACTCTTTGTCATCCAGGAAATCAGCGGCCCCCAAAACCCAGGACACTGAGCCTTTCGGGGTCCAGGAAGGGAAAGTGGGGTGTCTGTGGGCCAGACGTGTTTTCTTTGGCCCACTTGGTATTTTTTTTTAAACTTAGACCAGCATTTAAACATTGAGAAAGATCACAAAAATCTGACTTCCCATCTTTTCTTGAAAAATTGGAAGATCTTGCATTCCAGAGCTCATATGGCAACAGTTTATGGGAGCCAGGTGACAGATGCCCCCCTTTAGCTGGGGGATTGCAGGTGGCCTCAGTCCCTTCCACTGCCAGTTGTCCCCCCACACCAAGACCAGGTACTAGGCCTGTTTGTCATCATGCTGGTACTGGCCTGTTTTCTGGGTATAGAAAAATATATCTATACTGTTTTTTTCCATAGGGCAAAGATGAAAAATAGGCCAACAGGGTCCCCATGTTTCCCTGTGAAAATGGAGACTGTTGCCAGGTGTTTAATATGCAAAGCACGTCTTAGTCCTGGTTCTCTTCACCAGTATCTCAGCTGCCTGCCCCTTGCAGGACTGTGAGCTGTAACCCCTGCTCCGGACATTTCCAGGTTCTTCCTTGATAGGGTTCCTGACCCCCTGCGTCCCCTCTGTGGACCACAGTGGACGGAGCACTGGTGGTTAATTCTGGATGTCAGATGGAATGGATTAAGTGATACACAGATAAGTAAAACGTTATTCTGGGTATATCTGTGAGGGTGTTTCTGAAAGAGATTGGTGTTCGAATCGATGGACTAAGGAAAACCCACCCTCATTGTGGACAGGCACCATGTGGTTTATCTGAGGGCCTGGATAGAACAAAAAAGGAAGAGGAAAGGTGAATTTGCTCTCACTCTCTTCTGGAGCCGAAACATCCTTCTGCTCCTGCCCTTGGACATCAGAACTCAGAGCTTTTGTGCTCTGAGACTTGCACCAGCAGCCCCTGGGGTTCTGAGGCCTTGGACTTGGACTGAGCCACTGTACCAGCTTCCCGGGTCTCTAGCTTGCAGGTGGTCTGTCATGGGACTTCTCAGCCTCCATAATTGCATGAGCCAGTTCACCTAATAAGTCCCCTCTCATTTCTCTGTTTTGGGGCCTAGTCCCCACCTGAGAGAATACAGGGCCAGGTCAGGAGCAGAAAGGGGGTTTTAGAGACTGAACAGCTCTTCCTGTGTGAGCCACAAGAACAGCTTGTTCTCCTTGCAGCCAAGGTAAGCTGCTCAAAACAGATCAGATCTGCTGTCACCCACCTTCAAACATTTCAGACCCTTCTTTTATATGGACTCAGGTGTGCAGAATCTGATTACTCAGAATCCTCAGTTCATGACATACTTACTGATCCTGCTTTTACTTTATGTGTGTTTATAGTTTGAATAACAGTGTCTCCAGCAGAGACCATGACATTGGTGACTGCTGTCTCCCCATGTGTATCTTTCCCTTGATTTTTGCAGCCAGGTTTCGTCCCATTTATATGTCTGAGGTTTGCTTTTTCACTCAGCATTGCGTTGCAAAGTGCAGAAGATACACTGGGTTTCCTTTGCTATGTATTCAGCCACACTGCCACAGGGTATTTCTCTTCCTTGAGTTGGAGGACCCTCTCTTTCTGGGTGTCCCGGGTGTGCACTTCTTCCCCTGCCTGGAACTCTTTTTCGGAGCCCTTCCCTGGGCACCCCATCCAGAGGAGGCCCACGGTACCTCTAGCCAAACCCTCATCTTGCAGCCTTCCCACAGTTCACATCATGGTGGTGATGTGCGCGCTTGTCCTGCCCAAGCCCTTTCCCCAGCTCACCAGAACTCAGCCTCTATACAGGATGCTCCAAGGACCAGGTGCACTTGCGCAGACTTGAGGTGTGTGCGAAGGAGCATAGCAGCTTTATTGATAAAAGCCAAGTCTAGAAACAACCTCACGTCTACCAGTACAAGAAAGGATAAGTCTATATTATGACATTGTAATAAATATACATAAAGGTATGCATTCAACACTCAAAACAGCTATAAACTACATAAAATGAAATGGACTGATCTCAAAACCAACTTTTTTTTTTTTTTTTTTGAGACAGAGCCTCAAGCTGTCACCCTGGATAGAGTGCAGTGGCATCACAGCTCACAGCAACCTCCAATTCCTGGGCTCAAGCGAGTCTCCTGCCTTTGCCTCCCAAGTAGCTGGGACTACAGGCACCCGCCACAACACCCGGCTGTTTTTGGTTGCAGCCGTCATTGTTGTTTGGCGGGTCGGGGCTGGATTCTAACTCGCCAGCTCAGGTGTATGTGGCTGGCGCCTTCGCCCGTTGAGCCACAGGCGCCGAGCCAAAACCAACATTTTGAGCAAAAGAACCCAGACACAAAGTAAAACACGGTGTATGATCTTGTAGGTGTGAAGCTCACGGTGACTCCATGGCCATAGGAAGAGAAGCAGTGGCCACCCCTGGTTGTCAGGAAAGGGACAAAGAAGACTCCCTGTGATGATGGAAATGTCCAGTATACTTGATTAGGGTGGTGCTTAAATAGGGATGTACATTTGCAAAAAGTCACCTAAAATCTGTATGTTTAGTATCGTAAGTTATGCCACAATTGTCAAAAAAATGAATTTGGGGTTTTAAAAAAACTATAAGGATTCATGATCCAAGCTTAGGTTTTATCTCATCAAAAACATTTCTCAGCTGGACATGGTGGCTCACACCTATAATCCTAGCACTCTAGGAGGCTGAGGCAGGTAGATTGCTTGAGCTCAGGAGTTCGAGATCAACCCGCTAAAAATAGAAAAATTAGCCAGGCATTGTGGCGGGCACTTGTAGTCAGTCCCAGCTACTTGGAAGGCTGAGACAAGAGATCGTTTGAGCCCAAGAGTTTGAGGTTGCTGTGAGCTATAATGCCACGGCACTCTAGCCTGGAGCAATGGAGTAAGATACTGTCTCAAAAAAAGGGGGGGGTGGACAAAACATTTCCTACCTATAATGAATACCACCTTCAGGAACTGGTGCTTGATCAAGTTACAACTTGATAAGAGAAAAAAATAAATAGAAAAACAAATAGGCTCGGTGCCTGTAGCACAGTGGTTATGGCGCCAGCCACATACACCAAAGGTGGCGGGTTTGAACCTGCCCCGGGCTAGCTAAACAACTGCAACAGCAAAAAAATAGCCAGGCTTTGTGGAGGGCACCTGTAGTGCCAGCTTCTTGGGAGGCTGAGGCAAGAGAATTGCTTAAGCCCGAGAGTTGGAGGTTACTCTGAGCTGTGATGCCACGGCACTCTACTGAGGGCGACATAGTGAGACTCTGTCTCAAAATAAATAAATAAATAGAAACAAAAAGGAACTGCTGCTTGGCATTGTCACAGTGATGTTCTAGAATTCATTCTCCCACCAGCCTCAGGATAATGGCTCTTCTCAAAACCTTGGCTTCTAGGGTCCCTTGAGGCCCACCCTGGAGCTTGAGCTGAGGCCGAGGCCATCTCCCAGTAGACCATGCAGCTGGTGTGCTTGATGGTGACCCAGAAGTGGCCTAAGAGAAAACAGGAAGAAAGAACTGGAAAATACAGCCTCCTCCTAGCTGTCTTAGCCCCTGAGGGCTTTTCTCCTTTTGTAGTGAAGTGTGACAGTCACACAGGTATGCACAGATCATACCTGTGTGCCTTGGGGCCTTGTCACAGGCTGAACCCACCAGGGAACCAGCACCCAGCAAGACCCAGAACATGACATTGCCAGAATTCAGAAAGTCTCCCTCGCCCAGCGTCCGCTCTCCTCTCCCCTCCCCCACACTCCTGTTTGCCTGTGTGTAATTCTACCTGTTTGGGAAGCATCATTGACATTTTTTCTGGGTCCTTCTAAACATGACTGACCAGTCACACATTGGTTGTTGCTTCAGCTTCCATGGGTTTGCCTTCATAGTGCATAAAACATGCACCTGGCCACCAGCATACTTTTACTAAGGTGGGTGAGCTAGAAGGTGTGAAGACCCATGGGCCCCTCAGCCCATGAAGGTGCCCTGCCTGCCTCAGGAGACGCTGCCTTTGTCACATTCTCCATCGTTAGACTTGAGGGAGGCATGGGACAGTGGCCTAGAGAGTCCGGAGGGATTGGCCATGCCAGTCAAGATTGCTGTGCAGCTGGAGAAACTGAGGCCAGGACAGGGAGCAGGCCAAGTCCCACAGTGAGTGAAGGATGTGCCCCCTACCTACCACACCACCCTCCTGGCCACCCCCAGTGGACCCCAGACTAGGAGCACCCCACACCCACACACTGCAGTCCAAGGCAGGTGCAGAGTCAGTAGCAAATATTACAATGCTGGGGCCAGGATCACAGCGTAAGGCAGCTTCAGTCCCTGCCCACTGAGCAGCCATCATTGAGGCAGGGGGTGGTGAACTCAGCAGTGACTCAACAACCAGGCTCTCTCTGTATGTGCCACCGCACTAAGCAGCCACCCCCAGTCAGAGGGAAGTTGCGGGCGGTGCCGAGGAGGGCACCCATTGAGGGCGTCCATGAAGGTGTCCACACAGAGACCCAGAGGTCAGGGAGCAAAGTGGGGAGGATCCTAGCTGAAGTGTCTAGGAGGGGCCCAACTATGGCCAAGTGGGGACTAAAGAGAAACAGCCTAAACCATGGGGTCCGGTAAGCCATGCTGAGGTCTTTGGCTTCATCCTGGTGGTAGTAGGGAGCAAGGGAAGGTGTTTGACCTGAAGAGTGAGATCATCACATTTGTGCTTTTGAGAAGCACTGTTATCTACATGTTTGAGAGAATATGGGTGAGGTCTCAGGACACCCAGGAAGTGACAGCAGGGGTCAGATCTGATGTCCCCAGGTGATAGGTGGAAGGGCGTGGTGAAGGGCAGGCTGGGAGAGTGGTAAACTGAGCAGCATGCAGAGATTGCCACCAGGAAGAGAGCAGGCCCAGCTGGGTGGGCAGTTCAGGGTCCCCATGCTGCAGGGGACGGGTCCTAGTTGGTACAAGATTACCATGTGACCTCGGGCAGACGTCCCTCCTCTGAGCCTTGGTTTTGGTGTAAAGATGGTCCCTTCAGTGCTAAAATTCTTTCTCTCATGATGCAGATCAGGACAACTTAAGAGAAGGCCTACGGATTGTAGATCTTCAGGGACTGTGTCTTCTAGGGTGACCAACTCTCATGGTTTGCCTGGGACCTGAGGGGTTTTGGTGCTCAAACCAAGACAGATGGTCGGTGTCCCTAACCAACCAGTCGTCTTCCAGCTGGCACTGTGGGGAATGGGCATTCTTGTGCTTAAACACACAGCCATTCTCAGCTGGAGTGTCCATGTTACTTAGATGACTATCTGGGGGTCCCTAAAGGGCAGAATTTGGGCAACTGAGCAGGACCTCTTTTCTAAAAAGAAAAAAAAAGACTGGGCACACACCTATAGTCCCAGCAATGCAGGATCCTGAAGTGAGAGGATCACTTGAACCCAGGAGTTCGCAGCTATAGTGATCTATGACAATACTGCTGGATAGCCTGGGTGACAAGAGACACCATCTCTTAAAAAAGAGAGAAAGAGAGAGAAGACAACTAGCCAAGGTAGAGCTTCTCCAAATCAGCTACTCCAGGGTGGAAAGAATTGCCTCAGAGAGGGGTGAGCTCCCCAGACCTAGGAGTATGCAAATAGAGGCTGGCCGGTATCTGAGATTCCCTTACTGGAGCAGACAGCAGAGAATGGCCTTCCAGCCTCGATTCTGGGCTTCCTCATGCCCCACTTCCCTGGGTGCTTCCGTGAAGGTCCCTCTTTTGTGGTTTTGCCGGGGAACTTGTAGTAAACTGCTATAAATAAAACAGAAACACTTGGAGTTCTCTTCCCTCTGGTTTTTAAATCTGACATCTCAGAGTGTGTTGTGCTAGGCAAGTTTACCTGTAAGTGACCCTCCTCAGCCCACCTTCCCCCCTTCTGCCCTCAGGTTTGAGGGCTATGGCTGGGACAGGTCTGTGATGGGTCTCATCGCCCCGGATGCCCAGGGAGAGGCCATGCAAGGGCCTGGGTTAGGAATCTGAGAGTAAACAGATCGAGTTACCAGTGTCAGCCGGAGTCCACCACAGGCAGCCACAGCGATTGAAGATGGGAATGTTCTTCTCAGAGATGACTCAGCTGCTCTTCTGGGCCCTAGGCCTTGGCCCTGCCCTAGGGGTTGGCTCTAGGCCAAGCCCAAGGGGCAAAAAGCGGGCTTTTAGTGTCCAGGGACTGGTGTGCAATTCTGTTTTATCCTGTCAGGAGGAGGGCACATGCCAGTAGCTCTTAAAGAGCCAGGTATGTGCAGGTTGCTCAGCTTCCCCAGGCCTCAGGCTTCTCATCTGTGAAATGGGAGCAGCTATTCCCATCTCAGAGAGTTAATGGGAGAAACAAGCCACCAACATGGTGGAAACTGGTACATGGACAGTGAAGTACAAGTCTGAAGGGAGCACCTGTGCCACAGTGGGTACCCCCCACAAGAGTGGGAACCTGGGGAGAGAGTGTAGGGAAGCAGGAGGTGGAGGAGGCAGCTAATGCAGGAAGGAAAGTGGAGTGTCCCTGTCTGTGGCATTGCAGGAGAGCTTACGGGAGAGTCCAGTTTCCAGGGAAGCCTTGGCCAGCTTGTTGGGATCAGGGACGAGTAGGCATGGGGGAAGGACCATAGGGTTGGAAACACTGGCCAGCAGAGTAGGAGGCACTAGGGAGCTGAGGGCTAACCCAGTGACAGCAGCTTCAGGGAAGGTGGTGGCCTGAGGAGGAGGAGATGGGGACTAGGGAAGACATTTTTTAGGATGGAAGAAATTTGAGCCTATTTGTTGCTAAGACACAGAAGCCAAGTATGAGACAGGCTGCCCAGAGAGGCACTGGACAGAGTCGGGGAAGTTTGTTTTCCCGAGGCTAGAGAGAAAGGATGGGATCATGAGAGGGGCACTCACCAGTGGGCCTGCATCTTAGGAAATCTGGGGTGCAGGTTGAGGTGAAAAGCATTCCAGAGGGCGAGAATGGGCAGGGGTCAGGTCCTGGGGGATTTTGAACTGGAGTTCATTGGCAAGGACAGAGGTAGGCATGGATCTTCTAAGGATGGGACGAGCCAGGAGTCGCTGAGAGTACCCTGCTCCGCAGACCCGCAGCACACCGAGTTGGACAGGTGGTGGACACTGCATGGGGGAGAGGTCCAGGAACCAGGCCAGTCAGAGTTGCTGGGCAATGGGACAACAACCCCAGGCAGTGCCCCAGGGTGGCCCCAGAGTCCTGTGATGGCGTGTCCTCTGCTGAGCTTCTTCCCTGTTAATAGTGTCAGGGACTTGGGGCCTCAGGGGAGCTAGCAGGATAGTGCATTGCTTTAGGGTCAAGTATTTCCATTGTCCTTTTCAGTGTGTTGACAAAAAGCTGTCTGCATTCTTAGAAAGGTCAGAGGTTATGTGTCTTGTGTGTTTTCAGCTGCAATATGAGGAATAAAAGATCAAATGAGCTTGCAGTTATGTCAGGGAGAAAACCAGGGAAATATCCTGCCATCATCAAACTCTGGGTAGAATGGACCGAAAGAAGTAGATGCTGTTTGTAAAGCGGCCACAGAGGGCTTGGGACTTTTTATCTACAAGGGGATGTTGATTTCCCACCCTGGCCCCAAGGGCAGGTGGTGTGTTCCCCGCAGGAGTCGGGGAACAGACTCAGGGCTGCACAAATGTCCAAAGCCACGGGAACTGGTGCCAGAAATGGGGCTCCAACCTAGGCCCCCCTGCTCAAAAGCATGGCTCCCAGAGCATTCACTCACACACACCCCCAGGACCCTCAGAGGAACAGAGGAAGGCTGCATTGTGCTCTGGAGACCAAGTTGGAGAGGGAAAATACATACGTGAAGCCACAGTGAACCTCAAACTGGATGAGCCAGGCAGGAGCTCGGGGCAGAGGGTTGTAGCCCCAGGTCAGTTCCTGCCTGTTCATCCCAGATTCTGGCCCCATCCAGGCCACAACCGCAGCTGTCCTCACTCTGGGCCCAGGAGGACCAAAGCTCAGGATCTAACCCCCACCCCTCATGGGCCCTTACCTGGCCTGCTTTTATTTATTTCTCCAATTCACATTGATAATGCATTTGGACCCGAAGTCCGATCAAACAGTACCCTGCATTTAACCAGAAAGTCCCTGTCCCACTCTCTCCCCTTTCCCATCCAGGGTAACTTTCATCCTTTGTATGTAGTTGGGTTGCAACTCTATGGAGTCCCTAGAGGCGGAAGTTTTTTTAAACTGTAGCTGCTTTTAACTCTGTAAAAAGGGGTACCATGCCATACACAGCATGTGGGAACTTGTTTTTCCATCCACGGGATTGTTATATCACAGAGACTCGTTTGTTTCTCTCTGTGTCACCACAGACCATTGGTGTTGCCTGCCGGTAACATTCTGCCATTATTCACATCCTCTCCTGATGAGTGTCTGGGCTGTGGCCAGGTTTTTGTTACTGAGAACAGGCTGTTATGTATCCTCCGTGTCATGTCTCCTGTTACACGTCTGTAAAGGGTGGATGTCTCCAAGTGGAGAAGCTGAGTCATGGCTTCAGCCATAAACCCCCCCCCCCCACTGCCCAGTGGGGCAGGCCCCCTACTGGGGCCCAGTGGACCCCAGGCAAAAGCTTTAACCTCGTGGAGCTTCAGTTTTTCTACCTGTCAAATGGGACTGATTTTACTCCTTACTACACATTGATTCAGTCTGCCCTGGTTGCAGACCCCTCCCCACGCTCTGTGCTAGGCAGATGCAGCCTCGTCATTGTCATCCAGGGATAGGTGGCTTGCGCGCAAATACAAACCTGGAATAATCTCAGGACTGTGACGGATATCAACATTGCTGGAGACTGAGAAGCTGGTGGGTGTGCAAACTCCCTGGGACAGGACTTTGGCCTTTCTGCAGAAGTTGGGCTGGGGGGGTGGGGCACAAGAACAGGGAGCCCCAAAATCAGTGATTCTTTTGCACTAAGAGGCATCATGCAGAGGTGTGCTCCTGTCTGCTAGGGATAAGCACTCCCCGGAGGGAGCCTGGGGCTTTCTCCAGACCTTTCTTCTGCCCTGCCAGCCACCTTTTGCAGCCCTGCCTCTGCACATCAGCCTAGAACTTGCCAGACACCATCATCCACACTGCCTGATTCGATTCTCCTGGTTGCTCCTGACACTGAAGCACGTTTTCTTTTCTTTTCTTTTCTTTTTTTTTTTTTTGAGACAGAGCCTCAAGCTGTCACCCTGGGTAGAGTGCTGTGGCATCACAGCTCACAGCAACCTCCAATTCCTGGGCTCAAGCGAGTCTCTTGCCTCTGCCTCCCAAGTAGCTGCGACTACAGGCGCCCACCACAATGCCCGGCCATTTTTTGTAT
>CAUYON010052156.1:0-29549 GCA_963573935.1 Arctocebus calabarensis
TGTCTTTATACAGTGATCAAGAAAATGCCATGAAGGCTATCTGTAACAGTACGATCAAAACATTTCTGAATGTATATGAATCGTGCCCTATGATTGCACCAATGTACAGAATTATGATTCAATAAAATTATAAAAAAAAAATGTTCTGTAAATGTCAGTAAGGCCTATGCAGTCCACTGTCTAGTTTAACTCTAATGCTTCATTGTTGATTTTCTGTCTCAATGATCTGTTCATTACTGGGAGTGGGGTATTGATGTCTATCTCTCCCTTTTGATCTACTAATGTTTGGTGTATATAATTAGGTGATCCTGTGTTATGTGCACAAATATTTACAATTGTTATGTCCTCCTGTTGAACTGACCCTTTTATCATTAAGTATTGACCTTCATCTCTTTTTAGTCTTTAACTTGTATTCTATTTCATCTAAAACTAATGTAACTATGCCTGCTCGTTTTTAACTACCTGCACCGAATATCTTTCTCCATCCTTTCACCTTTAGTCTATGTGTGTATGTGTAAGAGACATGGGTTTATTTTTGGTAGCATATAACTGTGTCTTGTTTCTTTATCCATCTAGCAACTCTACGTCCTTTATTTAGAGAACTGAATCCATTTACATTCAGTATTATTATTGATAAGTAAGGACTTACCACTGCTATTTTGTTGCTTGTTTTCTCGTTGTTTTGTTTTGTTTTATATATTTTTTATTAAATCATAGCTGTGTACATTAATGCAATCATGGGGTAAAATGTGCTGCTTTCATATACAATCTGAAATAGTTTCATCAAACTGGTTAACATGCCTTCATGGCATTTTCTTAGTTATTGTGTTAAGACGTTTATATTCTGCATCTAGTAAGTTTCACCCATACCCTTCAAAGATGCACTGTAGGTGTGATCCCACCAATCAACCCCCCTCCATCCATCCTCACCTCTCCCCTCTCTTTCTGGTTGTTTTGTAACCCCTCTCTTCCTTTCTTACTGTCTTCCTTTGAGATTAAGTGATTTTCTCTGGCACTATTTTTTAATTTTTTGCTTTTTTATTTTTAATGCATCTATTATAAGTGTTTAATAAATGTTACCACAAGGCTTACAAAAACATCTTATAGATATTATAAGTTACTTTGAAGAGATAACTTATTTCAGATCACAAAAGAATAGAAACAACAAACTAAAAACTAAAACCCCTACACTTTACATTTTGACTTGTTATTGTCTTTACATATTTTTATGTTGCCCATCTTTTAATATGTTTCTATAGCTATTGTTGTTTTTGATAGATTTGTCCTTTGGGCTTCATGCTAGAATTATAAACACACTACCTACCACAATTGCGGGATTGGAGGTACCCGGGATTTATCTCTGTACTTAATTTTCAGTGGGTTTTATACCTTTGAATGTTATCATTTCCCATGTTAGTAGTTTTTTGTTTTTGTTTTTCTCTTTCAGATTGAAAATCCTTCTTTAACATTTCTTGTAAACCGGGTCTGGTGGTTGTAAATTCTCTTTGCTTTTGTTTTTCTAGCGAAGAATCTTTCTCCTACATATTTAAAAGAAAGTTTTTGTAGATTCAGAATTCTTGGGCTGCAGTTTGGTGTCCTCCCCACCCCCCAAGCACTTTCCAAATTTCATCCTCCTCCCGCCTGGCCTGTCTGGTTTCTGCTGATAAATCTGTTGTCAGATAAATCGGAGCCTCTTTATATATTTTCTTCTTTCCTCCGCTCCTTTTAGAATCTTCTCTTTGTCCCTGACTTTTGTGAGTTTGATGATTATATGCCTTGGTATAGTCTTATTTGGGTCAAATACCCTTGGTGTTCTCTGATCTTCCTGTACACAAAATATTTATCTCTTTCTCATGTTTAGAAACTGTTCTGTTATTATTTCTTTGTCCTGGCAGTTTGGAAAGGCTGGTTAGGAGTTCATGCCCAGGAGATCTGTGGAACATACTTCCCGCAGCACTGTCCTGCTGAACAACCACTCTGGTTTAGCATCTGCTTTGGCCAAGTTACAGAGCACAGTTTCCAAGGCTGCTCCCTGAGTCTCTGACTGCCCTCAGGGATATTTATCCTTTAGGACTGTGTGGTGTTTCCCATCAGTGGGGCAGGGATAGGTCTGTGAGAGAATCCTGAATGAAGGATAGTTGTCCACTCGGATCTCACTTTTTCCAGTGTACAAACTGTGATTCAGGAGATGGTTACCATGTACCATCATGGGTGGGTCAATTCAGAGGCAAGGATGAGACTTAACAGATATTAAAATCCATTTCTCTTACCATCTTCTTGGAGTCTTTTCACTTTTCTATAGTCTCAGGAACTGACTCATCTTCATATTTAATTTCTAGGAAACTGCTGTTGGTAATCTTAGCACTGTTTGTTTTTGCTTGTGGGCAGGGTGCAGTGACGTCAGGTTGCTTCTATGTTGCCATTTGGAACTGAAGTGTCTAGAAATGACTTTTCACTATCTGCAACCCTTAAGCACAAGAACATACTTATACTATTTGGCATAATTTTTCTTGCTGTCGAAATACCAACTTTCAAATGGGAATCCTATACAACTACGGTCCCTAACTCCCTAGCCTTGGACTGGTACCATCCAAGGCCTGTCAGGAACTGGGCTGCACAGCAGAAGGTAAACAGTGGGAGACCAAGCACAGCTTCCTCTGCATTGCAGCTGCTCCCCATCGCTCGCATCACTGCCTGAGCTCTGCCTCCTGTCAGATCCCCCCTCCACTCCTACCAATGATGCAAAAATTATCTTCCAGAGCAGCGCCTGTGGCTCAAAAGAGTAGGGCACCAGCCCCATATGCCAGAGGTGGCGGGTTCAAACCCAGCCCCGGCCAAAAACTACAAAAAAAAAAAAATTATCTCCCTTGAAACTGGTCCCTGGTTAGAGACCCCTGCTATACAATAAAGAATAGCAAACAATCCTAACCACTCGTTATATATATTTTTTGCAAATAACATTTTACTCATTCAAACACTATACAAAAAGCCAGACCTAAGTATAAATGTTATACTACATGGTGGATTTTATTTCCCAGTGCTCATCAGCCCAAAAGACAACTATAGTTGTTCCTCTGTATCCATGATGGATTATTCCATGACTTCCCTCAGGTGCCAAAACCCATAGGTGCTCAAATCTTTTACATGAAATCGCATAGTATTTGGAGAGAATCTAAGGAGGTATTCCCATATACTTTAATCACCTCTAGATTACTTATCATACTTTCCACAGTGCTGTGTAAATAGTTGCTGTGCTAAATTGTTTAGGGGACACTGAGAAAATAAGGGTACACATGTTCAATACAGATGCTTTTTTTGCCCCTGATATCTTCCATCCACAGCTGGTTGAACCCATAGATGCAGAACAGATATGAACAACCGATGGTACTTTAAAGCCACTGAGACTCTTGGTTTCCAGGGGTCAAAATGATCATTTTGAATCAAGGTACTTTGCCAAAAAAGATCATTTCAGTGCAAATGCTCTTGAGCCTTTCTCAAATATTTTATTTCAAATAGATATCTGCAAAGAGAAAAGAGGAAGCTATAGCAACTTTCTTTCCATTACAGTTAGACTCAGTGTTTAGAACCTAACTGGGGCCACTTCTCTCCTTATATAGAAGAAACGATTAATTCCTATACTAAAAGACAATCTGATTTATGCTCTGCTCTTCTATATTGAAACAAGGCTTTTATAGAGATATAAGATGTGATTAGTGGCACTGATTTGATTCCACATAATACCCCAGTTCCCCTAAGGGAACAAGCCAAAGAGAGCAAGGTAATGGTGCCCCAGGGCCACTGAACATGACCTTGACCTCTGCACATAGTAAATCTCTGTCTTCCTGTGAAGGGAGCCCCTAGAGTTGTACGGTGTATAACTGGCATACAGCCTAGTCCCCTGTGCTTCAGCCATATTCCCACCTCTTAAGTCTGACTAAGCTTTGCAAACATCTGAGACCAAAAAATACCAAAAAACAATCCATATATATCCTCAACCTTTTGACTTTGCCTTCAGGAAGCAGTAAATGTAACTTATGGCATGTACCTTTAAAAGATATATTAGATGGGCTCGACACCCGTAGCTCAGTAAGTAGGGCACCGGCCATATATGCCAAGGCGGACAGGTTCAAGCCCAGACAACAATGACAACTGCAACAAAAAAATAGCCGGGTGTTGTGACAGCCTGTAGTCCTAGCTACTCGGGAGGCCTCAGCAAGAGAATCGCTTAAGCCCAAGAGTTTGAGGTTGCTGTGAGCCGTGACACCATGGCATCTACCAAGGGCAACATAGTGAGACTCTGTCTCAAAAAAAAAATAGGGACAGACATAGATGCTCATGAGATTTTCTTTTTCCTCTTTCGTAGCAAACATGGCAATATGTTTCAGTATATAAGCCCAGGATTAGCAGGAACAGAAACTGAGCAAATGTTATTTTTCTTCCAATGAAATTTGTACATTTACAAATAAGTAGTAAGTGTTGAGATTTAACTATTAACAAAAATACTCAGATTATTACACAAAATATAATAACTGTGGCTATGTGCACACACCTGACCAATAACGATTGATATCAGAATCCACTGCTTGTCCAGAAAAATTCTTTCAACTTACATATTTAATTAAGTCTCAAATTAAAAAATTTTTTATGCAAGTGGCACCCATAACTCAGTGGGTAGGGCACCGGCCACATACACTCAGGCTGGAGGGTTTGAACCCGACAACTGCAATAAAAAAAAAAAAAAAAAGAGCCAGGCGTTGTGGAGGATGCCTGTAGTCCCAGCTACTTGGAAGGGTGAAGCAAAAGAATCACTTAAGCCCAAGAGTTTGAGGTTGCTGGGATTGACTCACAGCATATACTTCTTTTTTCCACATAACGTGATTTTTTTTTTAGCTACACAGCATTCCACAGTATTAATATAAGAGGCAATAATGCGTTTAGCCAATACCCTGCCATTTAACACATGAGGTTTCCCCTCACTTGACTTAACCACAAACAAGAAGAATACTTTTGTTTCTAAATATGGGCCCACATGTCTAATTATATCACAATAAATTCCTAGAAGTGAAGTTTCTCGTCCAAAGGGTATGACCATTTTTAAAGTTCCTGATAAATATTACTAAATGGTGAGGACATTTTTGTGTAACTTCCCTACAAATAAGCTATTCTAAACTATCGCAAAAGGCTGAATGGAACTTGCCCGGAGGGAAAGGCATTGTTGTATTATCAGATTGTGCCTCTGATCCTTAAGAAGTCTTCTGAGATGCTCTTGTGTTTTTCTCCCTCTTAAAGAGATTCTTATGTTATTCTTGGTAATTGAAAAATAAGCACAGCCTTGTACTTCCTTCCTTTGAACTATTTCCTGAGGGCTTCCTTTGTCCACTGTCAGTTCAGCAACATTTTAGGGTGGAGTCATCACTATAATTAGACACAAACTAAGAGTCTGGGACACTGACAGTACCTAACTCCCAATGAAAACAAGGGAATAAAATAAGAAATGTGAACACACTACGAATAAAATATTCAACACATTCAACAAGGGATATCATATTTCCAGAGAGAAAAAAAGCATTACTGTAGCATCACCAGCTTCTTTGTCCTTGGATAGTACACTTAATATGGCATCATCTGGATTCTTGGGATCCTTAATACATTTCTAATTTATATTCACGTCAAATGGCAGATATTTTCTGAGCATTTATATACATAACGTGCAGGATCCTGTGCAACATATTTTTAAGAAAACTAGAATCTACAAACCAAAGAGCTTATAAATTAAAGCAAAAGATCAGAAAAATACATTCAAAATGCATTGAAAGAGAAAAGAAGATATTTAACCAGCGTCCCAAAACAACAGCATAGAAGTCACTACGTAAAGGCACAAACATGGGCAGTTACTACAGATTACAATGCATTTTTATAGACAAATCTCATTCTAATCCTATACCTTTGAATACAAAATTTGCATTCAAATTATAGATCTTTCTCAAATAACCTGAACAATATGAAATCGAGAATGACAGAAATAACTTATAAAACATCTTCTTTTGTATATTATAGCAAAGAAAACCACTTAGAAAACTTTTAATTGATCTGAATTTCTAGAGAAACACTGCTAGAAAGGTTTTAAGAATGGTCCAGCAACAGCATAATTTACTGCTACTAGAAAAATGACATGTTGCAGTAAAAATAACAAATTTTCAATTCATTAGTGTTTCTAGGAATTTTATCTTATGCCAAATTTTCTGAAATAAAACTTTTTCCTTTTCAAGAAGGGTGATTAAAATTTCAATAAATTGACATGGATGGAGCTGGAACATATTCTTCTTAGCAAAGTATCTCAAGAATGGAAGAAAGAGTATCCAATGTACTCAGCCCTACTATGAAGCTAATCTATAGCTTTCATACGAAGGCTAAAACCCAGTTACAGCACAAGAAATGGGGAAAGGGGCAAGGGAGGGGAGGGGAGGGGGAGGACGGGTGAAGGGAGGGTTATTGGTGGGATCACACCTACAGTGCACCTTAGAAGAGTATAAGTTAAAATTACTAAATGCAGAATATAAATGTCTTCATATAGTGATTAAAAGGCCATGAAGGCTATGTTAAATAGTTCAATGAAAATATTTCATATTGTATATTAAGTCAGCACATTGTGCCCCATGATTGCACCAATGTACACAATTATGATTTAATAAAAATAAAAAATAAAAATTTCAATAAATTACAATTGATGGTGCAAATCCTAGAGACATCTGGACTCCAACAGCAGCAGCCTAGGACACGCTGCTCTCTACCTTGAACCTAAGCTCTGGCCTTTGGGAGCTGGGAAAATTCCCTGCAGAGCTGAGGCATCACTCAGGCATTTCTACACTTGTAGAAGAGTTCACGCCTCTCTCTCAGCACTTTTGAGACCTTTAGAAACCACAGAAGACCACAAGGCAAGGAGGACAAAGGCAAATACAAAGAAAGGCGTGGAGGGGGCTGCGTCTTCTTCTCAGAAACAGAAGAGAATAAAGGTCTTGGCCTGGGGAACTGAGCAAGCCAGCCTTTCCGGCCATACTTTCAATTTCACAGATTCTATTTTTATTTATAACTACAGAGATTGTGATAGCTTTTTAAACTGGTATGAGCCATGGAAATTTTACTGTTTCTTGAAAATTCATAAACTATCACGATTTCCTTTGAAGTTGTTTGCATCATTATATTTTTATGAACAGACTCAAATGTGTTTTCTTATAATCTTTGGTTAATAAATCCCCTCAATGCTTCAGTTGAACGTACATAATCCCCAAATAGGTAACTGTGGTGTAGCAAAGCTGCCAAACACCTTTTATCCTTTCATCTGGGATGTGCTGAGATTACTCCATCATGAACAGTAGGAAGACAGAAGGAAAATGGGTGAAAAACAGGAATAGGCAAGAAGGCAAGTCATAAGGGAAGGAACACATTCTTCTTAGTAAAGCATCACAAGAATGGAGAAGCAAGAATCCAATGTGCTCAACTGTAATATGAAGGCAGTGGATGAGCTGACACAGGGGTGGGGCAGGAGAATGAAGTACTGGGGGGGTGGGGGTAATGGTGTGTGACACGCCTCTTGGGGACAGGACACGGTAAAAAAGGAACTTTAACAAATGCCATCAGTGTAACCTAATTCTTTGTACCCTCAATGAATCCCAAACAATAAAAAAAAAAAAGATTTCACTATAGTTACAAGAAAAAGTAGCAAGGAGAGCCACTAAGATGATAAAAGAAAATTAAAAGTAAACAAAAGGAAATGTGTAAAGAGTCAAAAAGTAGTTAAAAAATCCTAAAATATCTAGGATTTTTCCATGGCTCATACCAGTTTAAAAAGCTATCATAATTCCTGTAGTTATAAATAACTAGTTAAAAAAATCCTAAAATATCTAATCCTAAATAATAGATTAGAAGATATTCTCAGAAAGTCTTTTCATTTCAGAAACATGCAGAGAGTTCCAATTTTAAAAGTCTCTTCCTCATTCATGAATCTGTTCTGAATTAACAGATCTAAGAAAATCTAATTTTCTTCTAGGACAAACACTGAAAGCCACACAGAGAAGATGAAAAGTAAAACTGAGGAAGTTTTCTTGTTGCTTTTTTATCACATTCCACACTCAGAAAACAAAGCCTTAATCATTCTAAAACTGCTCAGAAGCTGAACAAACACCTTCAGGGAGCAGCACATCAAGTCATGCTCCCAAGGCGCATCCTGACCTCACTCTCACAGGTGACCCGGGCAGAGGAAGAACCAGCCCAACAGCCCGGTCTGCGCAGGGTACCTTGGGGGCCACGATCACTGACCTGCACAAATGAAAAAGTAGCATGACATCTTATTTTAAAATAGGACGACATTTTGGAAAAGCCTTGCATAGAAATACAATCTTACCTTACACAAGAAAAATTCTATGTTATTAAAGATTATTCAGAAGTATTTTGTTTGTTTTTTGAGACAGTCTCACTTTGTTGCTCTCAGTAGAGTGCTTTGGCATCACAGCTCACAGCAACCTCAAACTCTTGGGCTCAAGTGATTCTGTTGCTTCAGCCTCCTGAGTAGCTGGGACTATAGGCACCCACCACAACACCCAGCTATTTTAAGAGACGGGGGCTCACTCTTGCTCAGGCTGGTCTTAAATCCATGAGCTCAGGAAATCCACACTCCTCGGCCTCCCAGAGAGCAAGGATTACAGGCATGAGCCACCACACCCAACCCAAAAGTTTTTATCATAAGATATAAAATATCTTCTGATGGGAAGAAACCATTTCAATAGATTAGAATTTGTAAAAATATAGCATTGTTACACAGAAAAATAATCATAACAACAGTATACACATTAAAGACAGAGATAATGCTTTTAACATCTAAGTAACTCTTACAAATCAAACAACTGCAAAGAAAAATGGAAAAGGATAAATCCAAGGAGAACATGAAAGGCCGATAAACTATGAATCAGGGATCCTCTGAAAAATGCCTTTTAACTTCTAATAGAGATTTCTATGTAACAAGAGGATCTCGCAGATTAGCTAATATGGCCTGAGATGTGTAACAGGAAGCCATAAGCTTTCCTTGTTCCCTACAAGTGGACAAATAAGCTGTGCTGTGTCTTACAACACAAAGTCCCATTTGGGAAGAAGTAACAACGGCTTCTATCATGGCAAACACTAACTAACTTAAACAAAATCACTTTTTGGGGGGGGATTAAGTTTAAAATGTTAAAATAATATCATTAATCAAAGTTTAGAGGGAGGCTCAGCTCTACAAGTTCTGGCTTATACGGGAAATTACTTAGCACGGCAGCTGAAAACATTAAATTACAATTCCGTCAGAGACTTCTGGCAAAGGTGACACTCAGGCATAGATAGGATGCATGCAGAGTGAAAAACAATCCCAATGGCCAGATGGCTCAAAGAAATACATAAAGTAGGAAATGCTATAACAGACACAAGTAAAAAAATATTAGGAAAAACATCCTGCCAACTTCCATGAGTATACCAATCAAAACCCCTGATGTGTGCAGGTTGCCTTACTATTCTTATGATGATTTCCTAAGAGTAGGAATACTGGAAGTGAATCAATACTAAATACAAACAGTTGTGGTTCAAGTCATGCATATAGGACTGTTTTTAATATGCTCAACTCTATTAAATTCCATGTGGAGTTTAACATTCATAGAGCTAAAAGCCCAAGGAATAGCTGGCCCAGAACTATGAAATCAAGTTCCTTTCTTACAAATTGATTAAAAAACATAACATTCACTGGCCAGTGAAACAGGACAGAGATCCCAGAAATAAATTCACACATCTACAGTGAACTTAACTTTGACAAAGATGCCAAGAACATACACTGGGGAAAGGACAGTCTCTTCAATAAATGATCCTGGGAAACTGAATGTCCATAATCAGAAGAATGAAACTAGACTCTTATCTCGCACCATATACAAGAATTAAATCTAAATGATTAAATATTTAAATGTAATACCTGAAACTACAAAATGCTAGAAAAAAAAATATAGGGGAAACCTTTGTCTGGGCAAGGACTTCTGGAGTAATACCCTTAAAGCACAGGCAACCAGAACAAAATTGGACAAGTGGGATCATAACAAGCCCAGCAAAGGAAACTCCACAAAGTAAAGACACAAACCACAGAATGGAAGAAAATATTTACAAACTACACATCTGCTAAAGAATTAATAACTAGAACATACAAAGCGCTCTAACACCTCAATAGAAAAAAATCAAATTATCCTATTTTTTCAAAGGGCAAAGAATATGGATAAACATTTCTCTAAAACAGACATAAATGCCCAACAAGTATATGAAAAAATGCTCAACAGCATTAGTCCTCAGAGAAATGCAAATCAAAACCACAATGAGATACCACTTCATCCCAGGTAAAAGAGCTCTTATCAAACAATAAGAGGCAATAGCAAACACTGGCAAAGATGTGGAGAAAGAGGAGCCCTTGTCCACTGCTGCTGTGAATGTGAAGTAGTGTGATCACTATGGAAACAGGATGGAGGCTCCTCAAAAAATGGAAAATAGAACTATCGCAGGGCCTAGTAACTCCTCTGCTGGGTATATAGCTAAAGGATGGGAATTCAGCATATTCAAAAGGTACTTGCACTCCCATGTTTACTACAGCACTATTCAGAATAGCCAAGATCTGACATGAACTGAAGTGTCCATCAAATGATTTATGGAGAAGTTGTGGTACACATACACAACGGAATATTATACAGCCCCCAAAAAGGACTGAAATCCTGCCATTTGAAACAACATGGAAGACACTGGAGAACATCATGTTAAATGAAATAATCCAAGAACAGAAACACCCATCTCATATATTTCTACTTATTTCTGGTTGCTAAATATTAAAAACAATTGATCTCATGGAGACACAGAGTAGAATGATGGCTACCAGAGGTGGGAAGGGTAGCTGGGAAGAAGGGATAAAATGAGGAAGGTTAATGGGTACAAAAATATGAGATCGGACAATTAAATTCATGAGCTCATCCTAGAAAAAGTGCCATAAACATACTATGGTCTCCAGAAGGCCAAAGGAAGTACTTCAAAGATGACCACAGTGACATTCCGCATTGAAATAGGTAGTACTTGATCTAAGGTGAGTTCATAAGTTTAATTGTCCCAACTCATACAGTTAGATGGTTAGAATAACAAAATTTCATAACACAACAAAGTGGCTATAATCAACAATAAGTTAGGCTGTACTTTAACTGAAAGAGGGGAATTTCAATGTTCCTAACACAAAGAAATGTCAAATGCCTGAGGTGATGGACACCCCAATTACCCTGGTTTGATTAATTCGCATGGCATGCTTATATCAAAACACTACGTGCATGCCATAAAGATATACAACTATTGTAGGCCCAAAATAGTTAAAAATTTTTAAAAGGACATTAACATTAACCACAAATCTGCATCCAGGGTCTCTTTCCCATTCATGTAATCATCAGCTGAGAACTTAATGTAACTCTAACACTCGGACTAAGACAAAAATAAGTATATGCCATGGTTTTTTTGTCTTAAGGACTTGGGAGATACAGAAGGGAGGGATATAAGAAAACAGGGGTTTAAAACTTGATGAAATTAGAAAATGCCACTAAGTAAGTAAGTTACGAAGTCAGACTATAAATATCTTAGTATCAAAGAAAGAACAATCAGTAATTCTGAAAAGACATGGGGACTTCATGGAAAAAGGAGACAAGTTACACTCAGAAAAGGCAGGATTTGGACATGTGGGAGAACAGGGATGGCATCCTAGACAGGAGAGAACAGGCACAAAGCAAATGTAGTCCTCTGTGTTCTAGTTTAGCAACAGCCAAAGGGATCCAGAGCAAAGGGGCTCCAAATCCACATTTATTACCAGTCACTGACTCCTGAATGAACCAATGGTTAACCCTAATAATTTTATTTTTTCTTGATATACAGTATTTCTATAGAATGCATGTTCTATTTTGTTACATTCACGAGGTGTATTAGGATCGAGCTTGGGTATTTAGGATAACTCTTGCCTCAGTATTTAAAATTTCTATGTGCTAGGAACATTTTAAGTCCTCTCCTCTAGCTATTATGAAATACTCGATGCACTGTTGTTAACTACACTCACAATACTTTGCTATTAAACATTGGGACATATTCATCGTCTCTAACCATATGCCTATACCTATTCACCAACCTTTCCTCATCCCCGTACCCCAACACACACACACACACATACACACACACACACCCTTCCTAGCCACTGGTGACTATCACTCTACTCTCTGTCTCCATGAGATCAACTTTTTAAGCTGTCATACATGAGTGAAAACATGATATTTGCCTTTCTATGCCTGGCTAATTTCACTTAATAACCTCCACTTCTACTCATGTTACTGGAAATGACAGAATTTCATTCTTTTTATAGTAAAGTAGTATTCTTTAGTGCATACGTATCACACTTTTTTTATCCATTTGTCTGCTGATGGACACTTAGGTTGATTCCATATCTTTGCTGTAATAATATTGTTGCAATAAAGATGGGGTACAGTATCTCTTTTGATATACTTGCTTCTTTTCCTTTGGACAAATACTCACTAGTGTAATTGTGGATCATATTAGTTCAATTTTTAGCTTTTTTGAGAATGCTTCATCATGTTTTCCATAGTTGCTGTACTAATTTACAATTCCACCAACGGTATAGAAGAATTCCCACAGACTTGCCAGCATCTTTTTTCGAGTATATCTTTTTAATTATAGACATTCTAACTGGGATTAGATGATATCTCATTGTGGTTTTGATTTGCATTTCCCTGATGATTAGTGGTGCTGAGCATTTTTTTATATATCCATTGGCCATTTATATGTTTTCCTTTGAGAAATGCCTACTTGTGTCCTTTGCACACTTTTTAAAGGGATTATTTGGGGATTTTGCTGTTGAGTTATTTGAGTTCCTTATACATTCTAGATATTAGTCCCTTGTTGGATGAATATTTTGCAAATCCTTTCTCCCATTCAATAGGTTACCTCTTTACTGATTGTTTCCTTTCCTCTATGGAAGCTAGTTTAATAGAATCCTATTTGTTTATTTTTGATTATGTCACCTTGTGCTTTTTAAAGTCTTACCAGAAAATCTTTGCCTAGACTAATGGCCCAGAGTGTTTTCCCTAAACCACAATAATTCTGAGTAACAGACAGGCATGATTAAAACAGTGCTTATGTAAGAGTATCCTGGCAGCAATGAACGGATGAATCCAAGAGGAAAAATGGGGATGGGAGAAACCAAGAAAAAACAGATTAAGAAATTTCAATTTCAAGGTCTTTCTTTTTTTTTTCTTTCAATTTCCAGGTCTTGAGTCCCAGACTGGGGTTACCGCCCTTTACTAGAGAGGAAGTGGTAGACCTGAAACTGATTTACAAGCATCAATAAAACTTAGTGATAATTGATTCCAGAAGATGAATGAGAGACAGTGCCAAAGTTCCTAGCCCAAGGGAATGAAAATTTCCACTTCAGTTTTCTTATGTTTAAAATGAGGAAAAAACACACCCCATCAAAGTAAATTACAATCTAAGCATGGTTAGATGTTTCAACCTCTGTCATTCTCTTTGTCTCCAAGTATCTGAATCCCCTTGTTATATACGGAGAGTGGCTACCTTAGGAAAAAGAACTTGTGTCTCACTCTAAAAATGTTCACTACTCACACCTTAGCCTCCATTGTAGCCATGACCTAGACTCAAAACCATGTAGACCAGCCCAGACTTCACTTGGAAGCTAGTAAAAGGACACAGCAAGGCATGTAGACACAGTATCACTGCAACTCGTGGCAGAATCTAAATCAGGGTTCCAGAACGTGGCTAGAATCCAGGCTAACTGCCAAGCAGCCGAGACAGTGCCCCTGGCCAACTCTCATCACCAGAAAACTTCAGTGGTGTGATTTTAGACACTGTTCCTGGCTACCTGGTTCTAAGACTCTTCCAAAGAGTCTCTGTGAGCCAATGTGCTAAAAAGTGACTTCTTTTCTACCTATTTAAATCAACCAGTGTCTGTTTCTGTGGCTTACAACCAAGAATGCTGATTGATAGAGATACTAATGAGAATAGCTTGTAAAGCAGCAGTAAAGTGCTTCTTTTAGGAAGATAGGCTTATTAGGAATGAAATTCATGCATTGTCAATAATCAGAGTACCCGGCGGTGCCTGTGGCTCAACAGAGTAGGGCACCGGCCCCATATGCCAGAGGTGGTGGGTTCAAACCCAGCCCTGGCCAAAAACTGCAAAAAAAAAAAAAAAAAACAGAGTACCATTTGTTTAAGATACAAGGTGCCTGGAAGGAGCACCTCAAAACTCCCACTCTCCTACATAGCCACATATGCACTAAGAGAGAGGCAATGTGATGTATGAACAAAAAGAACATGAACTCCAAACCTTAATAAATAATATTGGAATAATGACTTGGAAATTTAGTATTTCTGTGACTTAAGGCAAGTAATCTCACTTCTCTCATATACAAAGTTGAGATAACCATGCTGATTCCACAGAGTGGTTCTGGAGATTTGAAAAGAGACAGTTAATACAAAAGCCTTCATGTAATCATGCACACGGTGGTGCTCAATTAAACAATATTGATTTCTTAATTAATGCCCACATGCAATCTCACAGAGTCTCACAGTCTTATCCGGTCTGAGATTATACAAACTCGTCTCTGATCCTGATTCTGCAAACCTCCTGGCCTTGAAAATCAGAAACTAACAACTTCAGTCCAAGGCCAAGTGGGCCTGTCCATAGGTGTTCATCGGTATTTAGGCTCAATATCTTCTTTTGACTCATTTACTTTTGTCTGCTCTGAGTCATACGTGCTTCAACTTGTCAGCTCGAATTCTTCAAGTAAAAAATTCTCATTGTAGGTCACTTAGAAAGTATAAAGGAATATATGAAAGAAAGTATACCATGAGCCTTGTAGAGCTAGAAGAAATCTAAAGGAATGTCTAATTAAACCCTCTTATTTTCCAAATGAGAAAACTAAGAGACATTCGAGATGGTCCCAGGATCACATAGATAATCATCTCATGTATCAACAAGCTGTTAATGAACATCTTTAGGCAGCCACAACATTGACTAAGGCCCCAGTCCCCGTGTTAGCCTGGGTCTCCTGACTCTAGCCCAATATATCACATGCCCTCACACCAAGTCCAGCCCAATAATGCGCCTTCAGTAACAGCTATTAGAACCTAAAAGGTGTGAGAGACTCTAGAGGTGCTAACATGCCCCAGGAAATACTCACGCCTCTCACTCTATAGCAGCTCAGGGAAAGACACACCCCGCCAGACCCACGGTAAAGAGGCCTAAAGCAGCACAAGTGGATGGCGGGTCAACCCCCACTGACGGCACTGGGGAGCCTCACAGAGAAGGCAGTGCCTGTGCCAGGCTTGAAGAGCGAGTACGATTTCCACAGGCAGAGAGAGGCCCCGTGCACAGAGGTGGAGGCGTAACTGGAGGCATGAGGTGTGCACAGTGAACCAGCAGCCCCAGCAAGGCTTGTGTGGAAAAGACAAGGCGTGCAACGGGCCCAGCCGGCTCGAGGTCACAGGAGGTCTTCTAGGCCGTGCTAAGGACAACGAGCCCGAGCCATCGTCAGCTGAGGAGGAACAGGAGAGACAGCATCAGAGCGGAGCTGTGAAACTGCTCAGGTTGGAAGGGAGGAAGGAGGGTCAATCCGTGTCTGGGCAAGGAGGGGGCAGGAGGTTGAGGAGACACATGGAGAGGGCCTCTCGAGTGACTGCAGGCACACCAGGGCCCCGACAAACAGACGGGACAGCACCCCTCAGACTCCCGAACATCCACGCTGGGCCGAGGCTGAAAGTTACAGAGAGGAAAGTGGGAAAAGGAAGGAGCAAAACCTCATCTTAGAACACAGCTGTCGGAGAGGACGAAAAGCAATTTACAGCTCCGAGTTTGCTCTCTGGACTCGACCTCACAACTTCATGTGGCAACCAGAGAGTTAAGAGACCAGGTCCCCAAGGGCCACCCCCTCAGGCTCTAGACACCATTCACACGAAGGAAATTCATTCAGAAAGGATACCAGGGAGTGCACTGGACATTCAACAGCACCCACTGACTCCTGAGTCAACTTCAGATCCCCACCTGGGCCCAGTTTCAGGGAGCAGGGGAGCAGGGCATGAACATCTGGACTGTGTGGCAGACACACACCTCCCCAGAGCCGGTCTGAACACAGTGATGACTCAGCACATCACGGACACACCCCAAAGCAGAACTCCCAGAGGAAGGAGTGTCCGCCACCCTGCTCAGTCTAGCAGTCTCCGTGGGCCTGGAGCCAATCAAACAGAATCCATCTGGAATTCAGCTGTGTTTTCTCAATTAAATTTAGTGGAAATGCACTCAGATCACTTTTTTCTTTAACAACAAAATGCTGACTGTGCTTTCAGTAACGACTCCCCAGGAATCACACAGACCCATATTCCAGAAGAAAGGGAAGAAGAGCAAAGGAAAAAGGAAACCAGAGAGGGAAGGAAGGAGGCATGCAGATTAGATAAACAAACTACCTGACATATTGGTATTGTCTAGAACAGTTAGAATAATGCAATAAACCTTTATATACCACCAGTGATTACATTCAAAAAGGAATTACTATAAATGAGGGAGGGGTGGGGAAAGGAAGAGCAGAGAGAGGGAAGGAGCGAGGGGGGTGGGGTCTCGGTGTGTGCCACACCTTTTGGGGGCAAAACACGATTGTAAGAGGGACTTTACCTAACAAATGCAACCAGTGCAATCTGGTTTCTTGTACTCTCAATGAATCCCCCAAAATAAAATATATATGTTTATATACATAAATATATAAATAAAACATTAAAAGCAGAAGCTGTATTGTGCCATTTATGTAAGTATGTGCATGTAAAACACACAAGCAGAATAAATAACATTTATGAATTGTACGTAAGTACTAAAAGCACGATATCATGGGTGATACTGATGACATTCCCATAGAGCCAGGGCTCTTGGGTAGCTGGTTCTTCATTCTCCCTTCTGGTCTAGCCTTCTCTCTGGACCTGCTGCCCTTTCAGGAAAAAAACATAAAAGGTTACACCACAAGCCTCCCCCTCCAGTACCTGACTTCCCTGAGAAGCCTGATCCTTGGAGTCAAAATACATATGGAATTGTGTTCAATTAAATTCCTAAGACAAGAATTACTGAAAAAAATGTCACTAGGTTGGTATTTTTATTTGTTATCTTAAATATTAGTGATCTCTGTTTTTAACTCAAGTTCAGAAAAAGAAAATATAAGCTACAAACTTTTCTGAACCTCTGATCCAGGGCTCCAGCTGAAATAGCAAATAGGAGGCAACAAAATATTTTGTCTTTAACAATTTAACATTCTATCTTTTCTCCTTCAAAATGTATTATCATCAACTTCTTCCAAATAATAACTATGTCTTACCTTGCAATCATACAGATTGAATATATATATAAATATACATATAGAACATATGTATATTCAAGAGAAGAAGAGAAAAAAAATCAGAGCTAAAATCTCATACATTAACAAATGGCAACTTTAGCTGTACAAATAACTACTTCTAATTTAAAAAGAGGAAAAGTGATAAGAAATAAATGTGATAAAATGTTAATATCTCTTAAATCTTGGTGATGAGAATATGGATGCCTCAAATTGTACTTTTTAAGATAATTTAAATATATACTTTTTAAAAATTTTTAATGGATAAATGAGGATTTTGTTGTGCAACATTTTGTAGTGCTTTAAAAAAAAAAAATACATTTCCAAATACTTCCTCCAAACTGTCTTATCAACAAGGAAGTGGGACAATTGTAGGATTAAAATCCATGACAACATTTAGAGCAACTGCTCTTTCCTTTTCTTAAATCCTTTTCTCAGTTATACAAAAATAACTGACCTTCATTTCTCTGATAACTCATTTCTAAAAATCCTTCCAGCCCAATATACTTAGAAGAGAAAACAACAGCCTAGTCGCCTTTTAATTTCTAATAAAGGGCAACTTTCCTTATTCCTATAGAATAGAAAGAAAGGAATGCAAACTTGCTAATGACCTTGATAAGTAAAGGTGCAAAAAGGCAGCTGACAGTTAAAGTCACTATCTCGTACATTCATGTGCTGAGAGGTAGCTCTTTGACTCATGAAGTTGTTTTCCAGAGAAATACAATATCAAAAACAACTTCTCGCTTTAGATTTACTATGGAAGATTTCACAGAGACATTACAGATTTGGGCTTTCAGCTTTTCTAAAATGTTAATTTCTGCTACTACATCCTTAAAGGAAGACAAAAAAAAAAAATACTTTCAGACACCTTAGGAAAAAATATAAATGTTTGGCATCCGCTGATCTTGCAAAAAAGCATTGATTGACAGGAAGTTTGAGACATTAAAATATTGAATACAATAAAGAATAAGACAATGTCCTTTCCTTGTGAAAGACAGTCAGTAAACAAGGATACAAAACAACTGTGCATAGTCTGCAGTTCTGTGAAGAGCACTTCTTGGTTATAGGCCAATGAAGGAGGGAAACCCATCTCAGACAGAGGAGGCCTTTCTAAAGAGGTGCATATAAACTGTGCCATGAAGCTTCACAAAGAAAGGTCCATGTGAGATAAGAGGAGAACATTCTCCATGAGCACTAGCAAATGAACAGATCCAGAGGCGGGAGGGAGTGACTAGGGTTTATTAGGTGGTGGCAGACAGCTGACATGTGCACAGTGCAGCAGTGAAGAGGAAGAGAAAGGAAGCTGGAGGGACATATGGGGCCAGATCACCCATAAAGACGTCAAAGACGAGCTTCCACCTGGGGAGTGCACAGTCTGAGACATGTCTGTAAAGGATCACTTGGGCTGCTCTTTGGAGGAAGGCAAGAGCAGAAATGGGAAACTTGGTAAGTCAGATGCTATGGTAACTGTTCTGGGAAAAGACAATGTTGGCATGGGCGAAACCATCTTCTGCTTTGGGCCTTCTTGATAAAATTCATTCTCACTAGGGTTAGGTGATACCTCAACGCAGTTATGATTTGCATTTCCCTGATGAATAGTGACATTGAACATTTTTTCATATGTTTATTGGCCATTAGTCTATTTTCTTTTGAAAAGCTTCTGTTAATGTCTTTGCCCACTATTTAATGAGATTGTTTTATTATTCATTATTCCTCCCCCAGCAACAGTAACAGATGAGAATACATAAAGGCGTAGATATGTCCTCTTAATGAAGCCTAGGATCAACAAGAACAAGGTGTCTAGCTGTAAAAGTTTACCTTGTTATTGTCTTAAGGTTTGTAGATTTAACTTAAGAAGTTTCATGGCTATGAAATGTAAGTATTTTTGACTATTATGTTAGAATGCACGTTTTTAAGGTTGAATATTTGTTTCTATTTACCCAATTGCTTACTAGCATTAAAGAGCTATCAACTCTGTTGAGTTTTATTTATAAATAGATAAGAATCCTGAGCCCTTCTGCCTGACAGTGTACAGGAGGGCACAATGCGATACTGTTAAGTGTTTGGAAAAAATGAAAATTGCTATATAAGATAGAAGGTTGTATTTTCATTATTGCTCCAGTGTGCTGCAACTTGGCAAACAGCCCTCTGTTTGATGTTATACACTTCTCAGAAAGACTCTCCTCCTAATCTTAGTGAAAAATCAAGGCCTATTCCAGACACTTGAGCTTTATGATACTCAACAGACAGGTCAACCGATCATTACAGCAAAGCCTCTCACAAAAGGCCTTGTTACAGAGGCCACAGAGTTGAAGTCTTTGAGATTGTGTCTACATTTATCACATTGATTTTCCTGATAGCATCTGAAAGCAGTATCATTACAAAAAGGAAACAAATGGAAAATAAAGGGCACGATGCCAGCCTGAGCCTATATTTTTTTCAAGTAGATAATGGTGCAATAGCTAAGCACTAAATATTACCATTTTTTCCTAATTTTTATATTAAAAATTATAGTTTTAATTATATCTACAAACTTCCATATAGATCTTATAAAAAAAATTTAGTAAAAATAATTTATGCATGACCTAAAACTGAATATGCTGTAATATTTTCTCATCTATAACCTTCTTTCACACAGCACTTGTCTTCTCCAACATTTTAATATAAATAAATTTTTCGATTTGTCAACTTGTTTTCTATCCTGTGATGATATCCAGTCACTGCTCCTCTCACCAAACTAAAATTTTCTGAAGTGCTTACACTGGAAAGAATGGAAAGAAAAGCTCTATTGCATGCCTTCCCTCAAACCCTCTTCCTTACCAGACTCTACATGAAAGAGTATTAGAATGAATTCTGAACACAAAACAATCTCTGGCACATGGTCTCCTTCCCCCATCTTCAAAGGCAGTAACGTGGTATACCTCTCAAGGACTCATATGATTACACCGGGCATCCCCAGATTATCTCCCCATCTCAACATCTGTACCTTTATTACATCTGCAGAGCCCCTGTAGCCATGTGTTGTAACATAGTCACAGTTTCTGAAGATGAGGACATGAACATCTTTAGGAGGTCCCAATCCTGCTCGTCACAGTGATCAACCTTGAAATTGTAAGCTAACTTGGGACACACCTGTTACATGAGGGGTCTGGAATGGACCACTACCAAAGACCCTTTCAGCTTTATTCTATGTAGATGTGTAAATGTTGAGAATTCTAAAAAGCAGGCTCTCACACCCCAAATCATGATGCTAAATGGACACGCTGCTCTCCCTTCCAGCTACGTCAACCGGTCCATTTGCCCTGATGAGGCGATTATAGAGAGATGTCAGTAGAACAGACGAAATGATCTCTGGAAAAGAATTACAATAGGACAATTACACATCTACTGCTAACCTCCAGAGGAGATTGTGCTGCTTACAACAGCATACTGTGTTTTGAGTCTGGGCTGACTCATTGTGTGATACTGTTAAATTTAAACAACTGTCTCTCAACCATCTGCCCCCATGATTTATACAGCCTTTTGTGTGGCATTCTGTCAGCAAGCCGCATAAAGACACAAGGTCATTACCACGCTCCACGCAAAAGTGTATTAGAATTAATTCTGGACACAAAACTAGGAGTAAGGTTTATTTATGCCAACCCATTTTTACTTCAAGCATAGAATACACCATTAAGAACTGACGGTATTTTAGTTTCTTTGTGGTCATTTCCTTTGCATAAACCACAGTCCTATACAGTATTTCCTATAAAATAACCACATTTATTTTCTTCTCAGAATGGAAACATCGGGCAGCTGCAGTTACCAGTAACCTACCTAAGTTTACTTTATTTGCTTTAGCCCAAGACATCCACCCAGAAAGCTGAACCCATAGATGAGAACAAAACTGAAAATTTTTAAATCTTGAAAAAAAGATATTGGTAATATGAAAGTCTAGCTTACAAGTCTTTTAAGTGTAATTATGGGACATGCTCAATGTCAAAATAGATCACAGACTTGCTCCGTATCTTTTAATCGGAACAAACAAGGGGCCTTTCATATGCCCCGTGAGATGATTTTTCCCATAACCATCTCAGAGTTAAGATATCTGCTATTTCACACACCATACATGTTTTATTTCATTTAAAGACAAAAATTGAAACAAAACAATATGTATAAGCACTTCGTGTTGTTAATGTTGTAAAACTACTTGTAACTTCTTAAACAAAGATCTAGATTCTCCTTTCAAAAGAAGTTCCTTTCATCTCTTAAAATTCAGTGACCTTTAAATGTCATTGTCAGAGAAGTCTGACACCCCAGGAGAGGTTCCAGGAACTAGGAGTTTCTCCTGCATATGAAACTGTGCATTGTTCTGTAAAGAAGATAAAATTAAACACTCCTTTACAGAGTCTAAGAAAACTGCAAACCCAAGTAAGCAAGTAAAGCTTACTTACTTATAAACCCAAGTAAGTAAGGCTTCATTTGTGTATAAGGTTATATCCTTCATTAATTAACAATTAGTTTATTTCAAAACTAGTAGCAGTGGCAGTGACGCCCTCTTCAAATTTTCACTCTTCACTCAGCAGAAGTAATGTTCACATGTGGGGATAAGCACAAAACACTTCTACAGATTGAGGCTCCCTGACCTGAAACCCTCAGGACCAGAAGGATTTCAGATTGCAGATTTTCGATTGAGGACACTCGGCCGGTACTAACATCTTGCTAAAACAGTAGGGAAATGATAGGAAGAGTTGTAGGCTCTTGTGGGTTTTTTTAATATAAGAATATTAGGACTTCTTTTCAGTATGTTCTTTTAAATTGTTCTTATAAAAAATACATGAAAATACTTTTAAAATGACACATGAAATATATCTCTTTACAATTAATATTACCAATTTGAGTTAATGGGGCTGAGTATATTGAGACTATTTTAGGAACATTTTTGAGAAAAGAAAAAGCTATCAAAAGCGACAGGGGAAATGCATCATAAAGAAGGACAAGCAGAGTTTTACATGCAAATAAATTTTAATAATCAGACATTGTCCCTCCATGTTTATTACAGGGTTTATTCCCAATCTTAACTTTCTGCAATGACTTTTTTCCCCTTGTAATTCATATTTAACCTTAAAGTTCATCTCAAGCTTTCCTACATCTTTAAATTCTTATATAATTGTCCCTTCTGGTGATTTTCAGCCTTTGGTTTATGCTATACTTGTATATACTTAGATATATTCTTACATTCTTTCTTGTCCATTTATGGAGATGTTTCATTCACAATGAGAATGTAATGTTTTCAGAGTTGAGCTTATGTTTTTAACTTCTATCTTTAAAGTATTCTTCTGACTCTAAACAGCATTCTGGTATAGAGTGCTGGAGCATTCTGGCTCCAACGTGTTAATAAATTGTAATTGGTCTTAGACATATTCTGATGTAATCACAGCAACAACCAGAATTTTGTCCACAATTCAGTCGGCAGGTTCTGTTGACTTTTAGGTATGTGTAGGTATGTGAAAATCTCCGCATAGTTGGAAAAGCTCCTTGAGGAATCTTCACCAATCACTGATGCAGAACCTAAACTAGAGCCTGGCCTATAACATCTATTTAATCACCAGAGCTTACTGAATTGGATCACAGGGTGGATTTAAAACAACCACATGAACTTGGAAGCAAATATAATCATCCAGGTGTGAAGGAAAGTAGGTCTGATCTGGCAAGTAGCCATAAAAGTGGAAGTCAGGGATTGGCAAGGACTTGGCAGGTGTTGGGAAATAACTGGTTGTAAGACCAACATAAGAATGACCAGGGAAATGTTATTAGAATAATGACCTGTGGACCTTAGCTCTCTCCTTCTAACCATTAGATTATGATGAAAGATGTCTCAGGTCTCCTTTGGCTTCTAAATTCAATATCTGATGAAGCCTAGAGACTCACTGAATAAATAGGTGCCCAGAGTGTCAGTTTAAAGACAAGAAAGTAAGTAAACATCAAAGATGATTGGAAGCTACTGACCTGGTCCGTAAGTCTGAATAATAGCTAGCAAGCTCCTGGAGACTGGAAGGATAATCACATTGCATGCTCTTTCTTCTTGTTGGCGTTTTCAAATTCCAGTTTTCATTTCTACCCGAATTTTTTATTTAAAAAAAATTAAATGCAAACTTCAAATTACTAATTTTTTTTTTAATTTATGAACTCTTCCAAATTTATGAATTCTGATCCAATTCCCAGGATATAACACAATGGGTGTCTTTAATACCTTATTAAAAATGACTTGCCTTGTGTCTATCTTTCAACTAATTTATGTTTTCTAAGGTACTTATGCTTCAATATTCATGTTTCAGCCATGGCAATTTAAAAAACAAACAGCACGATAGAAAAAGTAAGCCACGGAAATATTATGTAGGCATATAAGTTACTAACTGAATGCGTTCATCCTAGAACAAAAGACTGTGGTTTACAGAAGATAGATATATCAGCTATTTTCAACACCCATAAGAAAGTTTTTTTTTAATTAATGAATAAAAATGTCAGTCTTCAGAAGGAAGCCTTGTGTGATGTATTTCTAAAAATAAAACTAAATGAATCCTTTACAAATCCAACATTCTATCATTTCATGACCCTATCTGAAGATTCACTTTTTAAAACAGGTTTATTCCTGCTTAATTACATATACCTGACTATTCCATGAAAAACTACAAAAATCTGACAAACTGACATATTTTCATTCTATTAACTAAGGCAACATCTTTCAAAAGCTGAGTTTATGATTGTCAATGCTTGGTGATGGGTACATGATTATCCACTATAGTGGTCATTTGAGGGAGGAAGAGGTTTCATTAAAAAAACTTTAAAAAATATATAACAATTAAACCCTAATGAGAAATACATGGAATATTTTTAGCATCTAGAAAATCATGGAAAATAATTATGAAGATAAAAGAATTATGAAAATCAAGCACTAACATTTACAGGAGAAGAATCTATCATAGGCTAGTGAGACTAGAGGCAAAGATTGAACAAAGATCCTCCAGGTAAACTGAAATTATTTTAACTATCAAATGGAGACTCCAATTGGTTTATTGTGGCAATAATAGTTTGACAAAACCCGAAAAAGTAATAGACAAAGGACTAGATTCTGATCAAAACTAATTTCTTTTCATTCATTGACATAAAATAGAATTTCAATTTCAAACGAGGCTTCTGAAATCACCAATTTAAGCCATTTCATTAATTTACACAGTAGGAAAACTCTCAGAAAACGATTCAAGACCAAAACATTCCAAAATAACTAAGTGCTTAAGAGCAAAAAAGTAGCTAGCTGTTTAAGCAGGGAGAAAGCCCTCAATGTCCTTAAACAGTCTAAGATATAAGGTGTTCTACAGCTGGAGAGAACCAGACAAAAGACAACATAACCCCTAGAAAAACAATATAGAATATCAACATTGCAGCTCACTTTATTGGTCTTCGCAGATACCATATTCTCTACAAATTGGAGATTTGTCTCTGAGTGGCAATTCTAACAGCACATGCTCACTTCATGACTCTGTGTCACATTTTGGTAATACTCATGATATGTCAACTTTTTCATTATTATTATATGTATTTGTTGATCTGTGATTAGTGATCTTAGAGGTTATTACTGTAATAGTTTTGAGGCACCAACCAGCTGTTTCCCCCCATCTCTCTCCCTCTCCTGGGATACAACAATATTGAAATTTTGACCAATTAATAACCCATTAATTGATGGTCTCTAATTGCTCAAGTGAAAAGAAGAATCATACGCTCATATAAAATCCAAACCTGGAAATAAATAAACTTGATGAGGAAAGCATGTTGAAGGTTGAGATGGGCTGAAAGCCAGGCTTCTTGTACAATCAGCCAAACTGTGAATGCAAATGGAAATTTCTTAAAGGAAATTAAAAGTGCTACTCCAGTGAAAACATGGATAATAAGGAAGCAAAATGGCCTTATTGCTAGTAGGGAGAAAATTTTGTGAACTAAACAGATCAAACCAGCTACAACATTCCCTCAAGTCAAGGCCTAACCCAAACAAGGCCCTGACACTCTTCAATTCTATCAAGCCTGAGAGAGTGAGGAAGCTGCAGAAGAGTTTAAGGCTAGCAGAGGTTGGTTGTGATATTTAAAAAAAAAAGCCATCTCCAAAACATAAAGCAGCAAGTGCTGAGGGCTTTGGCAAGTTATCCAGAGGATGCAGTTAAGGTAACTGATAACAATGACTACATTAAATAATAGATTTTTAGTGTAGATAAAACAGCCTTTTGTGGGAAGATGATACCAGAGGGCTACAGAAGAGAAATCAATGTCTGGTCTCAAAGCTTCAAAAGGACAGGCTGACTCTCTTGTTGGGGTCTACTATAGCTACTGACTGTCGGTTGAAGTGAATGCTCATTTACCCTTCCCAAAATTCTAGGGCCCTTTAAGAATTATACTAAATCTACTCTGCCTGTGTACTGTAAATAGAATAACAAAACCTGATTACCACACATCTGTACACAGCAAGGTTTCCTGTTTATTTTAGGGCCACTGTTGAGATCTACTGCTCAGAAATAAAGATTTCAATCAAAAAATTACTGCTCATTGACAATGTACCTAGGCACCAAAGAGTTCTGATGAAGATGTACAAGAGGGTTAACGTTTCCATGGCTACTGACACAACATCCACTCTGCAGTCCACGAATGAAGGTGTAATTTCAACTTTCTAGTCTTATTATTTAAAAAAATACATTTCATAAGGCTGTTAGCTACCATAGCTAGTGATTTCTCTGATGGATGTGGGCAAAAAAATTGAAAAGTTTCTGGAAAAGAAATTCACCATTCTAGATACTATTAAGAACTTTCCTAAGAAGAGGTAAAAAAATCAACCTTAACAGGAGTCTGGAAAAAGTTGATTCCATCCCACATGAATGACTTTGAAAGGTTCCTCCTTCAGTGGGGGAAGTCATCAGTGATGTGGTAGAAACACCAAGAGAATTGGAATCAGAAATGAAGCCTAAAGATTTGATTGTATTAATATTGCTACAATATCACAATAACATTTGAATGTATGAGGAGTTGTTTGTTCCTCATAGATAAGCAAAAGAGATTCACTTTATAGATGGAATCCACTCCTGGTGAAGATGCTGTGAACAATGACAGCAATGGATTTAGAATATTACAAACTTTTTTGATAAAGCAGCAGCAGGGTTTGAGAGGACTGACTCCAATTTTGAAAGAACTCATACTGTGGGTAAAATGCTATCAAATAGCATGCATGCTACAGAGAAATTTCTCATGAATGGAAGAATCAATTGAGGCAGCCAATAATTTTTGTTGTCCTATTTTAAGAAATTGCCACAGTCACCCCATCCTTCAGCAACCCACACCCTGATAAGTCAGCAGCCATTAATATCAAAGCAAGAAACTTCACTGGCAAAAAGATTATGACTCATTGAAAGCGCCAATGATCATGTTAAAGTATATCCCCAGCCAACAGAAAAAATGGATTCCCCATGGTTAATTGTGATGCTCAAAGTTAAAACAGAACCAAGTGGCCAGAGCTGGGTGAGGGAGCAGTCACATACCCTGTGTTTAAAAAAAGATGTAAAAGTGTCACAGGACCTACCATTTTACAAGTGAGCAGAGCCAGGTGCCAGAACCCCACCACCACCACTGGCTGCTATTTAAAAGAAACATTTAAAACACCTGCTGGATCAGTGATTGACTATTTTGATCCATCAGAACTGAGTAAGTTTCAATCCTTCATTTGCCTAAACAGACCTGATTGAGAACATGGACAAGAACTTTCCCTACATAAGCCAGGCCCTCCTGCTTCGCTTTTCAGGGAGCATGCTCTACATGTACTGAACACTGTTCTTCCCCAATCTGCAGATTGTTTTCTATAGAAAATAAAGCCCTGTCATTTTCTTTCACAGATCTCATGGTATTTTGTTAACAATCATTAGTAATTTTTAGTGATAAAGTACTTTTAAAGTAAGGTATATACATTGTTCTTTAGATATAATGCTATTTTTAGCTATAATATATATTTCATTGACAGCAGTATAGTGTAAAAATAACTTTCATATGCACTGCAAAACCAAACATTCGTAGGACTCGCTTTATTGTGATATTTACTTTATTCTGGGTCCAGAACTCTGAAGTATGCCTACAGAAATATAACAACTATGACCATGGTGTTATCTTTTGCTTTCATGAAAGCACATTTGTGATCCAACTTGCAGAATGAAGTCTTAACTTCCCAACATTTTCACAATTACACATGAAAATTTCCCATTTATATACAACTAAAATCCAAATACCATGTTCTTTTTCTCAATTTAGTTGAATATACAGTAGTATCAATCATACGCCAGGCACTGTATTATGTAGAAAAATGAATAAGACACCAGAGGACCCTGGAGTTCACTGCCTAGGACATTGCTATGTCCAGGTTGGATTTTGCCTTTACCTCAAGTAGCATTATTTAACATCAATCTGTCTTTGCAACTGTGTTTATATAAAGTACAGTATTTCTATCTGAAATGCCACTTTCACAAACATTGGTACTGCTATGAAATCAAGATAAGGGTGTGGCTCTATATAAAAGATTAAGTTCAATATATCTTTACTGTGAATGTATTACATGTCCAATTCTGTTACTGCACAGAATACAAAATGATACGAGGTGATGTTCTCTCCCACCCTTGCCCCCAGGGCCATTAAAACTCCTCCAGTTTTGTCTACCCGGGTAACTTCCTGTCTTGTTTAGTGCTCACTTCTGGAACTAACTTTGCTGGGAAGCCTTCACTAGCCATGTGAGATAAAGCTCTTCTTCCTCTTGGATTCCTCAGCGTATTTATATGCCTCTATTATGACTATTATATCTTTTCTTTCACCAACATTATCTTGAGCTCCTTGAGTACAGAAAATGATTGTTCATTATGTTCCCCCAACCTGGCACTGAACCTATCACTTAGGGAGCACTTGATAAATACTGAAAAATAAATAAGCTAATTAGCATTTTTAACTATTGTGATAGTACTTAGGTATTATAATCACTATGTAAATATTATTCATCATAATGAATTTAAAATTAAATATCAATAGTATCACGATTTCCATAGTGATAACAGAATAAATACTATTGGTTCAGTTTTATATAATAATATAGCTGACTGGGAAAAAGTAGAGAACATGTAAAACATAAGAAAGTGAAATCCCTAAAATAGTCAATAAAGCCTTTGTTAAAATAAACCAAAAATACCCAGCATAAATATATTATTTACAGCTATAATAATAAATGCCAGAAGACATAGGTGAGAATAATGAAAAGGAATTGCTTCTGGGAGTGAAAAATGATCAGGAAGAGTGGCACTGGGGACTATTTTTTAAGTTCTTTAAAAATCATCCTAGGTAATCTACAATAATCTAAATTATAATAAATTCTATTAACTTTAATCTGAAAATGTGTGAAATTTTCTAAATAGTGACTAGGGTAAAGATCATAGAAGTCATTATATGAATATCACTTATGAACATAAAGAGTAACTGATTTACTCTTAGTACACAAAACATTAAAACCACATCACTCTAAACGTAATCTATCATTTCAGACTTTTCATTTATTCAGATTACCCTGTCCTTTTCCCATTGAGGACCACACACATTTAAAAACTCTTAAAACTGAGTATTTCAGTAAAAACTCTCTTGAATTGATTGTTAGATGAACAAAATTGATTTCATGGTCAACTCTAATAAGCAAATAAATAATCCATATGGAAATCATTCTACATGGACTTAAGTACATGCTAAGTATTTATAGGGGAGAGGGATATTTGAAAGTTAAAGTCAAACCAATCCTTTTTGAAGAAAATATTACTAGGCACTTATCAAATCCCTTTTTTCTACACTTTTTACTTAGGACTAAGACTACCAAAAATTGAAGGAAACTTTCTAATTTTTTTTTTTTATAATTTTATTGAATCATAATTCTGTACATTGGTGCAATCATAGGGCACGATTCATATACATTCAGAAATGTTTTGATCGTACTGTTACAGATAGCCTTCATGGCATTTTCTTGATCACTATATA